>JAPYYW010001334.1:0-30732 GCA_030522545.1 Cremastinae sp. A BG-2022a | reverse complement strand
TTTTTTCAAAATTCATTGTAGGACCAAAACTAAAGATTTAGCCCGAACCCAAGCCAAAATAACCAACTTGGTAAATAACGGACACCCTAATGTACATACTTGTTTAGAGTCATTAAAAATTGATATTTTTTGGTAGTCTGAAGTAGCTGAGAAGGTAAGTTTAGTTTTTACTGGGCTATTGTTATTTCAATATAATGGTGTTTCTTTTTCACATAATTTTTATTTTAAATAAAAGTATTAATTAAAATTTCTACACTGTTCATATTACTTTGTGAATATTTCTAATAATTGCTCATCTATTTCCAAAAGGTGAACAAACAGTGGGAAATATTGGTCCCAAATTTACCCCTAGGAAAAGCGACAGCAGGTTTATCAGCCACAGGCTTGATATTTGACTGAACGCTGCTGGATCTGCTAGATGATTTTTCCCTGGATGGTGATCTGCCCTTTCTTCTGTTTCTGTCGGGAGTATAGGATCTCGATTTTTTAGAGCGATATCTTCGGCGATTATCTCTGTCCTTGGAGCTGCCTCTGGAAGATCTGTAACTCTTGGACCCTCTATCTCGATCTCTGCTCTTGGATCTGGTACGGTGACGTCTTCTCGTTCTGTGCTTCGATACGCGTTTTTTGTACGAACAACTATCGCTCGAATCAGAGCTGCTGGATCTGCGATTTTTACGTAAAAGAAACATAAAATGATGCTATAATTTTTCCTTTTTTCCTAAATATTCATTTTGTTGGTTAAAAAAGTGAATTAAATTTCATTGACAAAGTCAAGCTTCTACGTACCTGGATCTTCGATAATGTTTCCTTCGATGCTGTCTGCTACTTCGATCCGAATCGGAATCGCTCGAATATCTAGCCATTTTTTTACAAATTTTCGACTGAGGATAAATCTTTGTTGTTAGGACTACTACAGAGCTTATTGATTTGACAATGTTTGAGGTTATGGCCGCGAGAAAGCCATTTTTCTCTAGAATTTGCCAAAACTCCCTATACGCAAGCTCGTCCGTTACATAGCGCGATTTTGCGGGACAATGGATATTTAGGCTCCATGGTTGTTTCGTTTACCGGGATGTAAAACTCGTTGTCACAAATATTCTGAGCTCGATCTTTGACGAAACAATGATTATCGTATTTTTTCAAGTCCTTTATTTGATCGGGAAAATGGTTTTCAGTAATTATCAGTGCGGCAAGCACAAGGACGCTGAATGCAATGTCAAGGACTCTCGTTCGCCGGCTCTCGCGGATCATCCAAACAAACGTCAGAAAACGAACGATCCTCTCGAAGATGATTACGAAGGTCCAAAAACACCACGTTTCTCGCCGCCTGCTTACATACAGCGTTACTTGGCTGTCGCCAGAGTTCTCGCTGATCCGCGATATAAAAAAAAAATCAAAAAGGTTCGCTTCCTTTTTTTCGCCCTGGCGCAACGAAGAAAAACTTTTGATTGCGTTTTTGTGCACATTTTTCGATCATAAGAATGTCTTGAATGCAGCTAAAAAACTACATTTCGTAATTAATTAAAAAAAAAAACATGTTTTCCCGCAGGTTGTAGATTTTGGCTGTTCCGAACTTGGATTTGTTGTTTACCTGAAGAACACGCCAGGCATTGAGGAGATTCTCTGCGTGGATGTCGACAGAGACACTCTTGACCGTTTCAAGTACAAAGCGATTCCATTGAACGTGGATTATTTGGAAAAAAGGTCACACCCGTTGACAATAGACGTTTACGAAGGAAGCATCTCTCATCAGGACGAGAGATTGGCCAAAAGTGACGCAGTTGTTGCTATAGAGCTGTAAATACATCTAATCAGTTTGTTGCTACTAAATTTTATTTGGGACGATTTGAACGAAAGCTTATAAATTTCCAGGATTGAACATCTTTATCCTGACGACCTGACAGATTTTCTTTACAATGTATTTGGATTCATCAAACCCTTGGTCGTCGTTGTAACTACTCCCAATGCTGACTTCAATGTTTTGTTTCCAAACATGAAAGACAAGTTCAGACATTGGGATCACAAGTTTGAGTGGACCAGGCTACAATTCCAGGAATGGTGAGATGACAATTTTATAAAGTTTTAAGTAAATTTTACAAATTTATATATTTATCGTTGTATTTTTTTTTTGCAGGGCGTATAATATTGTGAGCAGATATCCCGAATACGAGGTGAGCTTCGACGGAATCGGTCCGGGACCTCTGGGAACGGAAGAGCTTGGATGTTGCTCGCAAATGGCAATTTTCAGCCGAGTCGGTACGCCGGGGCTGGAAAGAATTAGCGGTTCGAGGGATCTCTTGAAGACAGTGGTTCACGAGGAGTTTCCCTACTTCGTGGATAATCGTTCGGATGAGGAGAAAATTCTCGACGAGGCGAATTATTACCTGAGACAATCTACACTCGACAGTTCCGAAACGATGGAGACATTTCCACTGAATTCTCTGATGAAAAAACTGGAAACTCTGAAAAATATTTCCATAACCCCCGAAGCTTTGAGAGAAATTCTGGTAAACGGTGGCTGGTTAATTGTCGACGAGGGAGAAAACGCCTCGATCGTTCTTCCGGCACTTTCAAATTTCGACGACTACGACGAGGAGTTCGAGAATAACGACATCGAGGACGATTCCTGGCCGGATTCGCAGTCGAATCCTCCGAACGTCGACGATGGTTCTTTGGGAGATTGGAGGAGAGATAACGACAACGTCGAGGCTGATTACGAGGAGTGCTGGGACGATGATGAAATTCCCGCAGTAATGTCGAGCTCGGATGTCGTCTCTTCAAACGTCAATTGCGACCACGAGCCCAGGGTAGAATTCCTCTTGTCAAGTAGCATCGACACTTCGGATTTCGAAGGGATCGAAGTCGCGAACGTGTCGCACGTGCAATCGTCGTTCAATTCTTTCGAGCGTCTCTCAAATCTCGTGCCGACACTGGAATCGAGCGATTTCGAGAGCTCTCGGGTCACCGGGGACGAAAGTTCGTATAACACAGCGTCAAATGGACAAACGTCGTTCGAGAGTGTCGACTCGAGGCCATCAAGGATCTCGACGATTACGCCGAACACGAGCTGCAACGGCGAGCTCGCGAGCGTCTGCAGCATTTTCCTGGAATCATCTCGCAACGACGACGCAGATGTTTGTCCTCAAATCACTGACTCCAGTTTTGATTGCACCGAGCTCCAGAGGTCCTTCGAAGTCTCGCTAGAAAATCGAGCTGCAGAGCATTCTTCTACGATCGCGAATTCGCAGACCCAAATATTTTCCTCTAGAATCGACGATGAACCTCAGTCGATGAGCTCGCCGAGAGTTATTTTCGACTCTACGAGGCGGGAGGAAGGAAACGTTCAGGCTGTTTTGGAAAAAAGCACAACGGAAAAAGGCCCGGTAATGATGAGATTCAGCACGAATGTTCACACAAAAAAGTCAGAAATCCAGAAAACTGCGAGTGTACCTGAGAACGTTAGTGAAGAAGTCGGTCTCTCGAAAAATACGGATTCCGAGATGAGCGTTTTCACGACACGCCTCGAACGTCAAAAGACTCCTGGTAATCTGAGTCTGAAAACGACGACGAGTCCGATGAACGAAAAAGAATCGACGAGTAAATCGAGCGAGGAGAAATCGAGGGAAATAAAGAGGAGGAGAGCCGCGAGTCCGGAAGGCGTGGAAACTCCGCCGAACAGTTGGTCTCCCGAGATAATGGACTCCGGGTACCCGAATTCGTCGTCGATGCAGGACACAACGCCGGAGTACGATCTGTCGAGCATCGCGCAGGACAGGATATCGGACTCGGACTCGCCGAGTGTCGCGGAAGCTCCGCATCCTGGTTTCCTCGAGCGCGCGGAGGTCGAGAACGGCGACTTGGCGAACAACAACCGGGACGACGAGGGGAACAACTACGCGGCTGTCCTTCCGGAAGACGAAGACCTCGACGGGGACCTGCAGCCTCTCATAGACGTCCTGGAACACGACATCGAGAACGAGAACGACATTTACGCCCTGGAGAACGATTTTCCGATCTGGCTGCTGAGAATACTCCAGAGAGGAAATCCTCGGCGACTGAACGGACTCCGGGATCTTCCAGAGGGCGCCGGTTATGCGGGCTTTCCGGAACTCGACGAGGGATTCGACAGCACTTCCTCCGAAAACGAGAGTCAATACGACAACGAGGACGACGATAATTTTAACATTGACAATGTCGAAGTCATTTCCACAGGAAGCAGCGAGGAAACGATGGATTGAGCTCGATTTACGTTTTTTTTTTTAACTCCTTTGAATACTCCGAGTTCTTCCAAACAATTTTGATGAAAACTAAGCGCACCGATGCGCGCATACGCGTCTTTTTCGCGGCGGATACAAAGTCACAAAACATTTTCATATATTTTCTTACGATCAGGCCATTATTCAACCTTGTCTGAATACCCGAATCTCTTTCAGAGAGCGGGAGTTCGCTTCCAAAATTTCGTCACTGAGCATAAGTTGATGTTGAATAGTCTATAATTGCGTTATGTTTGTTAAGAGTGCGAAGTATGCATGAGTTTTCCCATTAATTATTTTTCTTTTTTAAATTACCTTTCCGCGTCGTAGTCTCGATGAAAAATAATACAGTATTTATTTTTTATCAAACATATTTTTTCGTTTTTTCATTTTATAGTCGAGACGAAACGATGCATAAATGGGAAAAAAAAATTTGCAAGACTGATGCTGCATATCATAGCTATGAGATAATAAAAAGCACAAACGATTGTGTAACCCGAGTGAATCGCAGGATGTAAATATGTATTGGATTTTTAAAACGTTTTTCTTTGACGAAGGGTTGAAATGAGTATCGAAAACATATAAAAGAAGAAAAGTTTTTTTAAAGAGACACTGTCCTGTTTGGCCTAAGCGTAAAGGTATATATTGTTTTATTTTCTGTATTTACATTAAAATATTTGATTCCGCAATTATCATTTGGCGACCCACACGATTATTTTTTTTTCTTTTCTTCTTGGATGATTTTCCTCTTTTGTTTTTAGGCGTGCATCCGCACGTAATTCGTGAAAATTGTCCTCCAAAGATGAATTGTGATACATATATTTTTTTTTTCATAACCAAAGGATCGAACGCTTTTCCTTCGTTTTTTCCTCCGTGGTGCTTTTACTGTGAGCCGGTGATCAGAACTTTGCGCTTCAAGAATTGTTCTCTGATCGCTCGTTCAGACGTGTAAAATTCTCCTTATCAATGGTTTGGAATTAATTGCGGAATTTATGAAATGTTTTTGCTCGTTGAACCGATTGTAAGAATTTCTAGATAAAAAAATAAATTAGATTACAAATGAATACAATAATATTGGTTGTTCGCACCTCTCTCTCGATCAAAATCGGGCAAGAGTCTCGAAGAACAATTGGGAATTTTGGTATGATAGAAATTATGCGAGGGTCGAATTATTATTTTCTTTCGGAATGTTTGTAGGAAATTGTCATTTTTTGTTTTTAATAGAAAGATAAGATTAAAAGAATGCAATCACATTATTCATTTTTTTCATGGACTTTGTCGGTGTCATTATTGTTTACAGATTTTTACTACTTTTCCTCATCACGCACAATTCTCTCGCGCACGTCGCGATCCTTAGACTAGTTTCATACAAAACACAGCATATACACTTAATACTAAAATTCTAGTATTGTGAATATTTGTCCTGCATATCTTTCCTTCTCTCCTCCGTTTATGTTTCTCACAATCGACGCCATGTTTTACGCACCGAAAACAGTTCCTTGTCGAACAAAATACGAAAAAAAAAAAAAAATGAAATTTATGGCAACGGATACGTACGCGTACGAGTGTTCTCTGCTTACAAAATTTTGGCGATTCATCGCCATGACAATGGTCGACGCGTTGAAGAAAACGATAATAAAATAACCGAAAAAACGGGAAGCAAATAAAAAAAGAAGCAAGTCTGGACAATCTCGCGACTTCACGTACTTGTCATAAATTGATTAATTTAAAATTAATAATGGTAATAATCATGCTTGTGAATAATTGGACGATGGCATGCGCGTTGTCCGATCGAAACAAAAGTAATCGGACCCTCAATAAAAACGAATATACTTGTAAAACGTAACAAAGTTTTTCTTAACAACTAATTGTCTTCAAAATGTAATAATTAATATCAGTAACGTATAGTGTCGTTTTGGGGAGCGGCGGTATTTTTTTCCTCTTCTTCCTCTCTCTCTCTCTCCTTCTTTCTCTCTTTAAATCATACTTATGATAAACTTTATCTGTCTTCAGGAGAAAATAATTCGTGCTACGGTGCTCCGAGTGCTCCGTGCGCGAAGTCAAATTCGGTATTTTTTTGTTATTTAAATCTTTTCACACCGAAGGGAGAGAAATTTGACCGCGCGCCTCTCCGATCGCGGCCTTTCTCTCTCTCTCTCTCTATCGATATTATTCGCCCCATCACACAATCTCCTTGAGATTGTCTCGACTTTGCGAGTGCAACGTGTGACGGATGTCGCCGCTGGGCGCGCTCTCACGTCTCAGCACCGCCGGCCCGATCACCTCGCGCTTGTTCGCTGCTTCCTTTATGCTCGACAGCGTTTTGCTCAGCCATGGCCAACTGTTGCGCGCTGCTTGGAGCTCCGAGGCCGTCGCGTGCAATTGGTGCGTTAGATCCTGCAAATATAAAAATGTAATTATCAGAAATAATGAATTTTTCTAATTAGGATTATTAATATTAAACAAATACGGGAGAACACTTAACAAATGAAATAAGATTTGGAATAAATGTTAATCTATATCACGTTTTTGTTTAATTTTTCGTAATTATTTTCTATATTAAAAGAGAATATAAAGTATGTGCCTAGAAGATCAAAAAATATCGATTCAATACTGTTAAAGGAAAATGCAGCTGTTGAAGGGGCTCGCCAAATTTCGCCAAATTTCTTGAAATTTTATTTTTCGATGAGCCGATTGGATCGGAAATTTTTTGTAGATAACGGAAATGATAATTGTTCGGGGTGAAATTTAAGAATTCATATTGAATGAGCCAAAAAACTGACTTTTCGATCAGTTTTTTAAATTTTTCAATATGAATTCTTGGATTGCGCCCCGTAGAAAGTAACATTTTATTTTGCGTATTTAAAATTATCCCTTTTTGTACGCCAAATTCTTTCGCGAAGAAAAATTTTTTTTTATCTCAATTCACAGATAAATTTTATTATGCGAATTAATATCATCAAGTGCGAATTCTCATTTAAAGTTCGAGTAAAACGAAATTTAAAAATGTATAAAGATAGGGCAATTAAAAAATCAAATTTATGAACAAAGATTTACTAACTTGATTTCTACACTCAGCTTCGACATGAAGAAGCTTCGTCTGAGCTAGCTCAAGCTCGAGTTCTCGAACCCTCTCCTGAGCTCGGTGAAGCATCGGATCCGTTCGATTTTCCAGAGGGTGCGAAATGTCGGTCAAAAGGTTTGCTGTATCATTCACGCTACCTCTGCACTTTTCGCACTTCGATACTTTGATCTATAAAAAAACAAAAAGAAAAGAAAAATCATTAGACGAAAAATAAGCTTTTGCATAAAACAAATTTTCAATTTACGTAAAATTTTGCTTACTCTTAAGTCGCTAAGTGCCGCCTTCGCCGAGTTGTAATCGTCTTCGAGACGTTGACAAATCTGCATAAAAATAGAAAAATTACTCAATGGTTTCTCAGTAATGCTTATTTATTATTATTCGTCAAATAAAAAAAAATTTCCTCGGCGATTTATCTTGTTTTTTTTTAATAATTAGGCTCAATTATTTTTGGATAATCGTACTTACTTGTTTATATTCGGAGATAATAATAACGCTTCTCCTGCTCTCAGAATCAGCACGTGCAACTTCTCGCTGGAGCATTTCCTTCACCTGAGCGAGCTCGGCTTCAAGCCTCTGTTTCTCTTCCTCGTTTCTCGCCACAACTCCGCGCAGCTGTTCAACCTCGTTGCTGTACTCGTCTGCATTTTCTTGTGCCTCTGCGACGTTCATCACAACAAAATAAACAATATTTTTCAATATAGTTTTCTACAGAGAAGAAAAATACTATTTTTATAATTTATCTAATTTTATTACACATTCATCACTAAAATTTACAAAAATAATAATTAATAACAATAATAACTAATAATTCATTTTAAAAAATTTCCAATGTATTTCCAATATATTTACAAAAATCCTTCACTTTTATTTAATTTTGTGTTATTGTCTTTAAATTCATATTCTCTATATTGATATTTTTTCATTTTTTTTTCTCACTCTGTATCGCGGCTCTGGCGATGTGACTCATTCTCGGTCTTGCCAATGGAGTAAACTAATCAACACACGATACTCGGGCTCTGGCGTATTACTTTAATAACGGCTAGTCCGATAACTTGCGAAACTAAAACGTTGACCGTTTTCAAGCGAGTGTGCTCATCGAGTGAGAGTGATGGAAACCGGGAAAGGAAAAAACAGAGAGATAGAGAGAGGTGGTCGAATGTAAACGTAAAAACGAGTCCTACGAGCACATGTTAGTTTATCTGGTTTCGAGTCGCGTTTACTGTTTTGACTCGGCCTTTACTTTTCTCGTTTCGGAAAGCCATGGAAATGTCATTGCAACATACAGAGAAAAAAAAAATGTTTGCACTAACTTACATTTTCGTTCATAGTGAAGCAACAGCTACTTAATTTTTCTTTAAATATTCGATATTCTCAATTTAAATGTGATATTAATAAAACTATTTTAAAAAACTAATGTACGTAATGAAAAATTTTTTTTTTCGACGTAAATAAAATAAAAATATTTATAAAAGTAACAAACAATAAAAATTAACAGGTATGCTTTTATCTCGCTTCCTCTCATTTTTTTTTCTTTCAAAGCCGTTTTAAATTGACGGATTCTCGAAAAGCGTTAGATATCGGAGTTATTCCTTGTCAACGTTCAACAGACATGCATTTTATCAACAAAAGCGGATGTTTTTCGTGAGAGAACAAAATGTATCCGTGCCTGCGTGTATTTATTCAAAGCACATTACTTTCAAACACGATTATTGACAAAAACATATTGTTTTTTGCAAGGGATTGGGGGACGTAGCGAAGGTTTTTGGGAAATCGACAATAAGTGACGTCTGGTAAACCAATTTCCTTTTTATTCGTAACCATTTATTTTATTTTTTTTTCATTCTCTTTTTTTTCATCCAATGACGCGTGCAATACTTTGTGAACAGAAAATTTTTTCTCCTGGCGCAAAACAAAAAATTTTATCGCAAAGATAAGAAACGCGGGTGTTCTGAAAAAATAGTGGGAAAAAAAACATCGCACATCGTTCGAGCACCATCCGGAAATTCGCTGAGAGTTTTACAAAAAGAATAATAACAATAATAAATAAATCACCAGTTGAAGACACTTGATTGCTTTTTTTTTCTCCGCTTGATGAGAGTGGAATAAAATTGGATGCGTCAAAAATAAAAATAAAAAAATAAAAATAAACTCTTTACGCGAGTTCCGTGTATATTTGTTTTTTTTTTGAGTAGCGAGAATGAGAATTTTTCTCGCTGGCATCTGCTCAAACAGACGGCACGATAATATCGGTCGAATCTTTTTCAGCGCTCGACAAACTATTTTCTGATTCGTATACTCTTTCTTGTACTTTTTACATTAATTAGAGTACGGATTTTTACAGAGACTAGAAAATTGATTCGGCAGAAATCAATTTTTTTTGCTACTTGTAATTATTTTTTTTTTTTAAGAACGATTTTTTTTTGATCTTTCGTCTTGGACGACTCACTCTCGGCACAAAAATTCAGCCAGTTCTACTTCTCTAAGCTAATAGTACAGAGAAGGGTAGCAAAAGAGACTCACAACCAGGACGAATTTAAACGAGACTCGAAGTCGTTTCGATTTTTGATATCTGATGAATAAATTATTATGCTACTTTATTATGCTGAAAAACATTAAAAAATAATTTTTCAAAACGAAATACCTCTTATCGAAATGCTTTTTCAAACGCAAAAATCATGTATAATTTTAATAAAAAATATTAACTACGGATCAATTTCTCGTTAAAGTCAAACGACGTCGAGCCCCGAATCACACAAACTACAACGACAATAATGCAAATACCCGTGCAGCGAGACAATACAAAATGGATGTTAACGCTAATCACGAGTAACAATAATGGCAGGCAAGATTGCCTCTTTGTTTTAATATAAATATTTCGAGGACGTACGACGACACTCGTACTTTCGTCTCATACGTAGAAGATGAAGTTACCTTTGAATGCCGTGAACTCAGCCTCGTATTTCTTCAGCTTCTTCAGAGTCACGGAGCACGCGAGCTTCATTACGTAACGCGAGACCTCCTCGTTGCGACAACGCTTCGGCAGGTAGACGCGGAAGTACTTCAATATGCTCTCGAAGTCAAGTTGCAAGAGTTCTTTCTTGCAGAGCTATAAATTAATTAATTAATCTTAATATATAAAGATCGAGTTATGGCGAAAATTTGAGCGTACGAAATGAAAGACGAGCGTGAATAGTTAATATTCGCGAAAATACGCTCGCAAATGAATATCCGGGTAGGTTAAAATTATTCTACATTTTGGTCGAAAATGTTAAAATTACCATTAGAAGCGCCAGGGCGACTTGGAAGAGCGTGTCGAGTCCTTGTAGGAAAAATACATCGAGTATGTGGAAAACGAGATATAGAGGGAATCGCGCCGTGAAGAGCGTGAGAAACCATTGTGCGGCGAACATGTGCGTCTCAACGCCTCGGTCGCAGAAGTGCTTGTAGAGCTCCGGCAGTTGTTCCTCCATCAGGCGATTGAGCTGGTAGAATCTCATGTGCAGGTTATCGAATCTGTCTTTGTACAAGTCTCGGAGACCGTAATCGTACATCAGCTTGACTAATACGCAGAATGCTTGCTCCTCCGGCATCTGATTGAACAAACGTACGAAATAATGATTTTGTTTTGCCGAGGAGATCGAGACGATTATTTCAATCGGTGAGCACTCACGTGCAACAGAAGGCTCGCGACTAGAAAACTGAGCCCTTGACAGTAACCAACTTCCTCGTCGTAAACTGCGTAGGCCTTGCTTATTCTGTACAGTGAGTCTTGGCCGAGGCCGCCCGTCTCCTTGAAAAAGTCGTGCGCCGGGAATGTACGGTTTATGTCCCGGAGAATCACGCTCTCGCAACTGCTTTCCTGTTTATAAAAAATTCCGTATTTGAGTATAATTCAGTAATTATTAATTTTTCGTGATTTATACACAAAGTTTTACCTTCGTTATGAGCATCCTGTACTTATCCATCATTTCCTGCGAGGTGTCGCAGTTGCTCAGACGTTGCCAGACCTCGCCTCGCAGAGCTTCCGGAATTCCCTGGCGCGTCAACTTAATAAGTAGTTTAGGACGGTGCTCGTTGACCTGCCAGCTTTCCAAAGCTTCTGACCAATTTGCCAGCTCATCCGCGGAGCAATCTTTCGAAACTTCACCAGTGCCGCTCAGCATTGGCTCGTCTCCGTCTGCAAATATAATTTTACGATCTTGTAACCCATTAAAATTGAGTAAAGATATCGAGCTGAGCATTAATTTTTCATACCGGAATCGATTTCCTCTTTGGGCGTCAATGTGTCTATGCTCGTGAGAGACGGCGATCTTATCAGAGACGCCAGATTGAGGGCAAGATTTAATCGATTTCTGTCGAGCTCGCCGGAAGTCTCGATATTCTGGACATGGTAATGCAATTCCGAGCCATCGCTCGACAAGATCTGCAAAAAAAAAATAAATTTTTCAACTCTTCCAAACGTATCAATAAATTATTCAGTTATTCTCTGAATATTATTTTTCAAGGATTTACCTCTTTGCAATTTATATCAAACTGTTGGACGAGATTTCTCTTGGTAATGTACCAAAATCTCTCGTTCTGTGGGAAAACCTTAACCAGAGTTTCGATTTGAAATCTGACGGGTTCCCGAATTCTTTGGATAACGAGGTCGACCGCCACGGTCATGTACATTTCGCTGTCCCGAGGCGTTTCGATGTTGAGATTCGCGAGTGCAGGGTCTGCTGGATCCCACCAGCCATGAATATTGTAGCACTGTTTGTCTTGGACCACTGGTCCTAGATTTCTCTGCTGAAATTCATTAAATATTTGTATCGAAAAATATCCTGTCATGAAGAGTTGGAAAGACACTGGAAAAATTAAATTTTTCATGACAAATTAGTGAAAATCAGACTTCACGTCTTTGCTATAGATTTATCAACTTTGTCCCTGTTAGATGTGATATCAATTAATTATTGTCATTTTTCAAATAACTCAAATTCACCCTTAAGAAAAAAAAACTTGTACCGAATATTTTGGTGAAAAATATTAAATGTCAATATAAAGATAAAGATTTTTTATAAGTCAACATTTTTTTATATGAACTTGTATAGAAAAATAGTACCATCTCGAGAAGTCGCATGTCACTGTGTTTGACGTTCCGACCTGGACTAACGAGAACTCCGAAGCATCTCTCGATCTCGAGAGTGTTGCCTCCCTCCTTGTTGGATACCTGTTGTATGCTGAAGCAAACTTCCTTCGGTACATTACTTCGAAGTTTGAAGCAACTTTTGTCCTTTGGTACAGTACTGTAGCTACCCTTGCCATCATCTTCCTTGACTTCGAGGATCACTTCAAATATGAACACTCGAGAATTCATTTTTTCTGTTCCGGCGTTAAAGCCGTTCAAGTCGCTGCTTGTCAAGGAATTCGTCATCGATCGCGGAATCCTTTGGAAGGCCTTGAGAAAACACGTCGATACTTGCCCAACCTGCAAACATTTTTTAATCGTAACAATTGATATTTGAATTTCCATATAAATACTAGCAGGTTATAGTGGCTCGGACGTTTCGGGCCCTGGCAGTAATAAAAAAATTGATCCAAATTCAAATTTCAAAGGAGTATACCTTCAAAAATTCGCAAAATTTTTTGAATTTTTTTTTCAATTTGAAAACCTTATTCGATCGGAAATTTCCCGTAGATAATGAAAATGCTCCGTCATACATGTGGCAATTCATTTTTATTTATATAGATTCAAAATTGATGTACGAGAGAACGAAAAATTATTCTTACGGCTTCTGGTATGTCACAACGAAACGCGTGACATTGATAAACCGCAGACTCCCGGGTCTCTCCGTGAGACCACGTGAATCCGAAGCAGGCCGCGCAGTTTCCTCCACTGTCACCTCGAGCGAAAAAGAGAATTCTCTGCACTTCCCAGTCCCTTATTGATTGCTGTGTTGCAGTTTCGTAGAGACTGCTTGATTGAAATAAATCGTTCACGATTTATTTTTATTTTCATACAAACAGAAAAAGAAAAGCGACTATTCTTACTCACACTACAGAGCCTTGGGAGCTGCTCGGTATCGATACCGAACCCTTGGTTCCTTGTCCTTCATTCAGAATACTCAAGTTTTTTTGTATTTCAATCTCTGACTTTGGAGCGCTGATGCTCGAGGCTCCCAGATACGTAACACCATTGAATATTGTATATTCTTGGTTCAAGTTGCTCATCACCATTACTTCTGTGTAGTGAGTAACAAATTATATACGCTTTCATTCATGCATATTCCCTTTTATTATGTTAATTTACCTTCATCGCCATAATCATCTGGCTTCATGACATCTTGCTTTTCCATAACGACGCACGGCGTCACATCATAAAATTTACTCTGGCCAACTTTTTTAGTGTTGTGAGAGACACCGATAATTTTATTATCCCCTGGGCCCTCCATTTTTGTGTCCTCTGTTAAAACCTGCGGAGATTGAACAAAAAAACATTAGAGCGAGTTTAAAAGGAATTTTTTTTTTCGTTTTAACTGCAAGTACAGGTAACAATTGTTTCTCACCTCTCGCAAATTGTTTTGAAGATCTTCCAAATTACCATTGTTGGCGATCTTGAGCATCGGCTGCTGATTCTTGCCGCTTCCTTTTTCTGTCACAAATTCATATTCGTCACTGGTTGCTACAGATTCCATAGACTTGACACTCACGCTATCCTCCATAACTGAGTCTACAATGAAGGAGAACATCATGTTTTTGAATCGACGCTTTTCACAATCCGCAGATTGTTGCAAAAGTAAGAAACGCCAGCCAACAATGTGCGCTTGACATTTTTATGTTGCCGAGATAATGGCAATGTTCACAAACATTACGAGTTATGCAAAGAGATTAAATTCAAGGACTAGGATAAGTTTTGCTTGGCAGAGACCTTGAAAAGCGGAGATTTTTCGATGAACGATTGCACATGAAAAAACTAGATTGTTTTGCCATTTTGCAAAGTTGTCAGTTCGAAGTGTCAGTCTATTTTAACCTAGCGGATCTTCAGGAGAAAATTTTGTCTACTATCGGCACCGAGAGCTTTTTCGATTAATCGATTTGACAGTTTTTTCATCGTGCATCCACGAGTGTCAAACGGGAGGAATGAGCGTGGGTAAACGAGCGACTTCGAACGGGCGTGACAATCGTGCAAACATAATTAACGCGGAACGGAAAAAAAAACGATGGGAAATATACTGGAATGCACAAAACATACGCCTACGAGCGCGACATCGAGAGAAAAAGAAGAAGAAGAAAAAAAACAATAATCGTTGAAACAGCGCGAGCTCGCTGGTGCGATATCGCGGAAAAAAAATCTTATCGCGAGGCGAAACTCGACTCACCGATTGTTCGCGTTGCGTATTCACTCGTCGATCATCTGGGACGCATAATAGTGTTTTCGTAATTTCGTCGGGACGACGAGCGATGCGACCGGAGGATGAAATTTTCGTCGCGCTCTCGTCGATGCCCGCGGGAGATGCTCACCCTCCGCAGCCAACAGAGCAGAGACTCTCGCGAAACGTCAAGCGTTCGACACACGATACACACACAAAAGCACACGAAACCACCGTTGGGGCACCGGAATAACGTTTTCCGTGTAGAAACGTTGAACCGTCTTGATATTAACCGGAATCCTCAATTTTCTCACTCTCGCTGATTTTTTTTCATTTTCTCAGGCAATCACATCGCTCGTACGACGAGAGATTTTCGTAAACCTCTTCTTTTCGCGATACGAGACAGCGTCGGCCATTCGGGCACTGCAACCGGAAGTGGACTGCACTGATCTCAACTTCGCGCACAATAAAAACATCCATTCGAAAAGCTCAGATTTTTCGCTCACGAAATGAAGAACAATTTATCTTAGCGAGTACAAATTGTACGTATTATTCGTGTACAGTTATCAATTTGTACACTCTTCCCGTGTATACTCAAAAAATGCGTGTTTTTATCGTCAACAATCGTTATTTTGTAATTATCAAAACTTCATGGCCAAAGAGACGAGCGGAAGCGGGAAAGAAGAAAAATTTGAATGTTGGAAACCTTTCGATACGCGAGACTTTAAAGAATCGTCTGAGAACTGAATAACAATCATACAGCATTACTCAAAAGTCTGATCGAAAGAAACAACATACCGAGAGCAATGAAAAGTTGTATTTTTCGTATTAATCGTCGAAACGATTGATATTGATATTGGGACCGGAAGCTCGGACGTCGCCATATCGAAAAACATATATTTCTCCGGAGCGCCGCGGCGGCGTAAGCGCGGCGGCCCGTTTGTCACGTTGGCTCGCGAGTTGGCGTTTCGATCGCCTGGCGCAAGAGAGGACTCCCTGCGTCAGTTCACTGAGGACCGCACGCATCGACGGAGCTCGCGCTAGTCAGTGGCTGAAGTCGTAGCGGACGAAAGATTTTTTTCGTCACCGTCGGTGCGTATTCTCGGCTGCGGGAGCAACGCGTCAAACTAGCCCGTATCTCGTCGTGTTTTCATTCTTCTCGGGGTGCAAACAGTGTCCGTGCGCGGGTGACCGTGCGTGTGTGCGCGTACACGAGATATTAACGACGGGGAACGAAGATAAATGAAATAAAAGAAAAGGCGCGAGTCGGGAACGTTTGCGAAGAGGATGCGGGAGGGTTGTCGAGATCGATGAGACACACGGACGTGTCTCCCGGTGCTGGCCAATCTCTCGTGATAATGAGCAGCAGTTCGAGGTGGTGTCGATCGCGTTCGTTGGACGCCGTTGTTAGTGGCACACTCCACGCGTGAATTACGAGGAAGAACGGGGTAAGCCTCTTCGCCAACGTCACACTGTCGAAGCGAAAAAAACGAAAAAAAAAACAAACAGTTCGGCTCGTTTTTCGAGCGCGAACGCACTTTTTTATCGGTCCAGCCAGCGCGCGGTGGCCTCGAACGAGACGTTTTTTATGGCCGGAGAGACAGTGTGGCGTCGATCCACCAAGATCAACTCTCGATTACGCGGCGTCAGGACACCGTGAGGGGGGGAGAGAGAGTTTCGTCTGGATGCGAGCTCTCTCGTAACTCGGTCTGTCCGTAAACGCTCCACGGCGATGGCGAGCCCGAGGAGTGATCGAGCAAAAGACAGAGGCCAAAAAGAGAGGTTATACGAGGGCAGAGCGTTCGAGATCTCGGAAGTGCACCTGCCAATCGTGCGACAGCTGTTTTTGTCGCCTCTCTCTTTCTCTCTCGCTCGCATCCACTCAATTAACCTTTTTCATCGCTATTTTTTTCCCCCGGAACACTCGGATCGTACGATCGTTTAGGAAACTCGCGATCAAATTTCCGCCTCGGTTTCACCATTTTCCTCGTTGTTGTGCATCCTTTTCGGTCGCCGCAACGATAATGTTGTTCTCTCTGTATTTATTTTCCCCGTAGCTCCGTCTCGCTCGCGCTCGTCGTCTCGCGTCCCCCGTTGTCCCGTTAATCGTCGAATCCCCCGACCTCGAACGTGAAACTGGCTTATCTCGGCGCGATAGAGAAACGGACCCGCTGGAGAGATGAAAAAAAACGTATATATATGTATAATAATACGACGGCGGGGAGAGAAACATCGCGGTAGGAAAATTGCCGCTCGAAGGGACGATCGGAGTCAAATTCGTGCGAAGTTCCTCCCTCGGGATTTCTCGGAGATTTATCGACGGGTCGAGGCGCGATTCGCTGCTGCCACGAAAGCGCCGGAGAGAGGAGGGAGAGAGAGAGGAAAAAAAACGCGTAACGAGCGAGAGACCGCGGGAAGAAGCGCCCGACGGAAAAAAAATTTCTGAAAACGGAGAAAGAGAGAAAAATAAATATGAAATGATGATAATAATAATAGTAATATGGGGAATCGTGATGAAACTGGAGCAAGCGCGTCGTTGAGCGCGACGGAGCGTCGCGACGTCGAATTCACGATGTTAATGTAACACGCCGTGACGGATGGGATAGTCGCTCGGCGGAGAGAGAGTTCGCTCTCTTTTATATTCCTCTTTTCGTCTCTTTTCGCGAGTGCACTCGCCGCATCGCTGAAACGAGAGAGAGAGGACTGTCACGCTGCGCCGTGTATCCTCTGCATGTACCTTTGGCCCGTTCCGTGCTAAATCGACAACTAAGAAAGAAAATACTAAAAAAATTCTTAACAATTGGAAATTGAGGAGATTCGATCGTATCTTCGCCCGCGCGCATTCGTCTTACGTGCAAAGTTGAGGCGAAGGTCATCAAAGTAAAATTATTTTCAACGTAATCTCTTGAAAATTTTTATTGACGCTCTTTGACATTTTATTGAGGTGGGAGTTGCGTGACAGTCTATTCACAAGTTTTGCTGCACTTTTTAACTAAATGTTGAATCACTCGAAGTTTTTTGAGACAGAATTTTTTCAAAATTTATACTGATCTTCTTTGACATCATATTAACGTGTGTGCTAAATTTTAAGAGGCTTTGCCATGTGGTTATCGAGATATTTATATCAAAAAATTGCCATTTTTAATATGGGCTCTTATGAGAGATCAAAAATATGATGACTTTCAACAATTAATAATATTGATTACTAGATGGTGAAGCTTCATAAAAATTGGCATATATTTTGACATGACCTCAAAGATTTGTGCAAATTTTTAAGAAATTCTGTATCAAACGATTTCACGCGACTCCTACCTTAAAAGATTCGCAAAATTTGAGGAAGCTTTATCGAGTAGATATCGAGATATTAATTGTGTAAAATTGCAACTTTTAACACGCGGTCTTGCCTGTTATGAAAAAATTTTCTCGTTTTTTTCTTTATAGCGAAATATCGCGCCGGATACGAGAGAAAAGTGAGATTTAATCTTCTAATGGGAATATTCGAGATTCGACTCGAAAGGCTCCGTACAATGTGGATCAACGCGAAAGCTCATCGTCGTTATTTATTATTTTATTGTGCAAAGCGAGAGATTCTCTGAAACACTTTTTCTCCGCGTTGTCCCATTTTTCCCGCGAAATGAAACGCGTGCAGTGATTTTTCGCTCACTCGCGATCGCTCAAACTTTATCTCGATTCCCATTAAATGGAAAAAACTACAAAAATCCTACAGATAATAAATATATGATACTTTTTCCACTGTCATTTTAATTCCTTGGAGATTATTTTAATTTTTTACGTTTTTTTTCTTTTTCGTTTTTTCTTAGAATATCGTGATAATATTTTGGGAACGCAAAGAACGAAAAAATTTTCCGTATTTGTATTTACGAAGGGGAGTTTAAGAGCAGTTCGCTCGAGGCTACTTTTTCCGTCATTTTTCATCTCGTTGCCTCTTTTGCTCTCTTGTTTAGAGGAACCACGTGCCACCTTTGATTACGTAATTGAACGCGTCAAGCGAGTGATACATATAAAGTCAGAATAGACGTCCGATCATGTCTCTCCTTCTCTCTCTCTCCCTCTATCGCGCTCGTCGATGTCCAAACTCGTAATGTTTATTTCCGATCTCGAATGTAAACGTGGTATGCTCTCATCACTTACAACGTTCCAACTCTCTCAAAAACACGCCTAAAATTTTATCGCTGATCTGTTGTGTCACTTATTTTACGTATTTTTCAAATTATTTTATTTTCACGCTGTTTTACATTGAGTTCACGAATCAGGAAGTTTTATCAAGCATTTTCGTTTATAATTTTACCGGATCATTTATTTATTTATTTATTTTTCATAAAAATTTAATGCGTTCGTCACATTTTTTAAATTATATTATTTTTTTAGCATTTCTTTTACAGGAGCTTCATGTTATTCTTCAAAATTGAATTATTATTCAACGATTATTTTAATTAAACATTATTTATTTATTTATTTATTTATTTTTTAATGTTTATTTTGCTTAGCGGAAAAATAAGCAATAATCTGTAGAATATTTTTTCACGGAAGCCGATCGTGACTTCTTTTTCGATAAAAAAAAACTTTATTTATTCTGAAGATGCTCGTATCTTTATCTCTGCCACGAGCAGAGACACTTCCGTTTGGTTTTACGCGCTCGTATATAAATCGAAGACAATGCAAACTGCGAAATGATTTTTTTAGCGACATCAAATTTTCGTGACTCGTATTATTTGCCAAATCTTCCTCAAAGTGAGATATCACGGAATTCGTCGACTTCCGAATTGTTAACGAACAAAAATATAGTTTTCACGATTATTTTTGCATAAAAAAGAGATTCGTAGACGAAGAATTTTTATCGAAATCAGAAAATGGCGAATTCCGCAAAAAAATGTTCACGGTCATTTTTTGCCGAATTCTTTTTTTTTTGTTTCCATCTGGGTCGTTAAACGGCGAATCGTTTGTGTGACAAGGTCGAAAGAAGGAGCGACCGAAGAATATTGAGAGAAAGAAAGAGATAGAACGAAAAATCTCATCGACATAAATTTCACGTCACGCGTTCTCTCGTAACCGAAAAGCATCGCTTCTTTTTTTTTTCTTTTTTTTTCGTCGCGGTCTCGTAGAACGTGGCATGTGGAATCGCAAGAACGAATCGCTCCCGAGACGTTTTTTTTTTCTGAGTCACTGCTACACACGCGTGTAAACTTTGATGATAAGAACGTCTCATCAGCATGTCAATGACATTCGCTGTAATGTCGATACGATAATTCGACCTTCGCAAGACTATTTCATTTCCCCCCCTCCCCTCCTTTTATCTCTTTTTCCCACGAATAAATTTTATTTGCCATCATTTTTGCAATTTTTCGTGGTAAAATTTTATATCCGTAACGAATTACTTTATTATTTTTTATTATTATTTAATATTATTTATTTTCAATGCTTTTTTCCATTAATCACTGATTCTTAAATATAACATTCGTTGTTTGACGAAATTTTCGACTTTCTTCATTATTTTTTAACTATTAAAATACAAGAGAATAATTTTACGTAAAAACTGTATTTTTTATGTTGTACTTTGGCTTATTTCTTCATTTTTAAATTGCAGGTTGGCGAGGATTCGACAAGATATCAGAATGCACGGAGAATTGGGGAATGGCGGCAAGAACGTGAGAAGAAGAGCGGAAAAATTAGAGTCGAGTCTCAAGTGATAAGGAAAATAAGAGGAAAATAACGAACGAGAGAAGAAAATAACTCGATAGAGAAAAATAAGAGGAAACGCGATGTCGAGGACAGAGGAAAAAATCTTGGAGGCCCGTCGTCGTGTTCCCGATATTTCCCGTTCGAAATTTCATCGAGAGACTCGGTAGGAAGGAGCAGAGAGAGAGAGAGAGAACAGATACGTGGGGACCACAGAGAGGGAGTAGGCAAAAAAAGAAAAAAAAAGTATTTAAAAAAAAGAATGATGACGGCAATGCTAGGAAAAAGAGATAAAAATTATCACCAGTGCTCTAGGTGAGGCTGCGACGAAACAAAATTCTCGTCGATTCATCCTCAAGTGAAGAGCAAAAAGCGGAAAAAAAAACGAAAAATAAAATAATATAAGATAATCGCCATATCGACGTTTCGGGAAAAAATCTCGAATAGACGCTGAAATTTTTGTTCTTTTTTTTTTACGAAGTAATAACCCGCGAACTACAGTGGTGGTGGTGAGGATAAAAAGTTCCAGTGAAAAGTGGGCCCGGACTCGCTGAGATTATGGCCTTCATGATGAAGAAAAAGAAGTACAAATTCTCGGTGGATATCGGCCTCGAGGAACTAACCGCAGTGCCTTTCGTCAGCGCCGTGCTCTTCGCCAAACTTCGACTTCTCGACGGCGGTTTCATCGATCATTCCACTAGGTCAGCCTCTTCCTCATTTCTAATTAATTATCGTCAATTCTATTAATCCTTTTCCTCTCTTCAAATTTTGTAATTCCACGATATTTTCATATTTTCTCGTCTATTCGTTCATTCCTATTACCGAATCAACTAATTAATTAAAGTATAATCCTATATTTAAAAATACATGGAGCCTCTTATCGATTCATCGGAATAGACCGCATTATACGAAATTATACGAAGTATGTGTCCAGAATAGCAAAATGTCAATTCAAAAATGTTAAAAAGGAAAAAGCGCGTTATTGCTCGTTCAACTATAACACGTGTGTCAAAAAAAAATCATTTGAATATTGTCTTTTATAAATTTACATCTTGGTATTATATTTTCATACGTAATTGAAAAAAGTTGTCCACACGAAGTTTATACGTAAAATTAGCGTTTTTGTAGTAATCTAGTATAACAGTTTACGCAATTTTCTCAAATTCTACTATTGCATTTTTAGTTATTTTTCTAAGACACAAAACTGAACACGTTTTGCTACACCAGATATTTTAATTTATTTTATAGATCCATGGTACATATCAATTTTTCAAAAAGCAGAAAAAATTTTCAAAATCTTTATTGACTAACACTCGTATCCAAACACTCATAATTTTCCTGGGGTACGTGAGTTTAAATTCTAGTATTTGTACACAAGTACTGGTATTTGGTATACAAATGTTCGAATTTTTACCATGACACAAAAAAAATTTCAAACGTTGATATATGAGCGACGCAGCTGTTACAATACACACGAGTGAAAAATTAACTTCGGTGCTCAGCGAACGTTGGTACGCAAAATATATTTTTGGTTCTTTGAACAGCAAAATTCTATTCATCGTCTATTCATGAGGAAAAATTACCCTGGATTGTTACTCTGAGAGAAAATCATGATAAATCTTACTATACAGATGTAACAACTGTACTAATTATTTATTTTATTTTATTAACTTAAGTAATAAGCAGGATATAATAAAAAAAAATTTGTAATACAAAAAAATTGATTAAAAATCCAGTGTTTGGATTGTTTAATATGAATTCTGAAATTGTGCTCCAAATAATTACAATTTTTGTTATCTAAAATCGAAAAAAAATTTTCAACAAATTTTGTGAATTCTTACAGGGGGTTACACTGGGGGTTCTTGTAGACCCATGAAAAATTCAACTTGCGATATCTTTCCTTTCTCGTAACGAAATTAATTTTAGGGTGATTTTTAAATATTTTTGTAGAATGAAGCGAATGGCGCAAGAATTATGTTATTTCATCAATTATTTAAAAAGTTATGACGCCTTGAAAATTTAAAAAAAAATGGAAAGGGGTACATCTTCAAAAATTCATTAAATTTTTTGAATTTATTTGGACTCTGCGTCGAAAATTTATTTCATTTTACGACAAAAATATTCTAACGTACAATTAGTATAGTTATCACTGTATAGTAAATATTCTATTATCGTGATTTCTCTTGATGTACGTTTTGTGTGAAAAATTCTTTAGAGTTTCCGATCAGTTACCATGTTACGACAAAAACGCTAAGTTCTCTCAGAGCGGTAATCTCGTAATTATTTTAATTCCTAATTAAGTTATTTTATTCGAGAATTTTTTACACCGGTCACGATTTGGTATTTGATTCATGAAATGATGAAATATTGACTGAGAAAAAGTGCAGCGGGACCGTATTTCCTTATGTCGCAAGGAAAACGGTGCTGTCAGGAAAAATAGCGCTGAGGGATCGATTTGACGTTTCTCGTCTGATGCATAGATGTGCGCATTTGAATGTGAACGGGAGACGAGACGTTCGCTCGATATACATTCTTTCCTTCGATTGTCCTTGGTAAGAATACACCACAGGGGCCGAATTTCCAATGCAGGCCACCTAGACACTTTTTTTTTCTCATTCCTTCGAGATACGACGAGAAAAAGAAGAAGATCGCTTATCCGTGTCTTATTCCCGAGTCCCGTTATTCACCGTTCTTTTATTCACTTTTTTATTTCTCTGCCTTTTTTTACCTTTGTTTCTTTTTTCGAAACTGTTTTCTGACAAAAAGTCATTCACTTCCCTCTTTCTCGTATTTTTTTTCTCTCCACTCGCTTATTTACTCGAAGAAACATTCCCGCGGGACAGTCGCCGACACTGTTTTATATTTTTCATTTTCCGCCGTACATTTTTTCCATTCTTCTCGACATTGACACCTTTTTTATTTTTACTGCAAACGAAAAAAAGAGAGTAGATAACAAAAATTGTTAAATATGTATAGAAAGCTAAAAAAAAGTGTTGCTCGATAAATCTTTATTCGTCTTCGTCAACACTCTTTTTATGTTCACTGTAACCGAAAAATAAGAGTATATGAAGAATTGTTGAAATTCTGAAGCTAGAAAAATTATTAAAAAACATCTTTTATTATTCGTTGTTAAGATTTGTTTGAACTCCTCGTTCTATTCATTATACAAATTGAGAAAAAAAATTTGTTGAAATAATTAAATACAATTTACTTGATTGTGATGTATTTATTCCAAATGAAATATAATTAAAATAAATAAACGTCAATTTAATCTCTGACATAGTAAATGATTAAAATAACTAAATAACGACCAATCAAATATATTTGGTTACTCGAACCCAATTTCTTTTCCTCATTATAATACATAAGTCTTAATATAACTTAATATAATATACATAAGTCTTAATATAACTTAAAAAACCCTCGACATTGTTAATTTTTTTTTCGTTTTTTACCATTTTTTCACTAACTTAATATAATATACATAAGTCTTAATATAACTTAAAAAACTTTCGACATTGTTAATTTTTTCTCGATTTTTTACCATTTTTTCGCTCTGTTTTTGTCGTTAATAATAGATATGAAGAGTTAAAGTAGTGAAAAATGAAGGTACGTAAAACTTTGAATAAGTATAGTAAGCGTATGATAAATATTTGGTGAGATTTGGGACGAGAGCTTACGCACGAAGAGTGGGGAGTCTCGAGTATTCGAGGGACGCATGCACGAAACTGGCTTGCAAAATGTATGCATAGAGCGTATACGAAGCAAGGTTAGGCTTGCAAGGGATCTCATCTAAATTCGGCGTTTCGCTTCCGCGCACTCAGTTTCCGGCATCCTTATTACCGAGCGAATAACCCGCACACGCGCTCAACCAAGCCGCAGCCATCCGAATACGTCCACGAGTCGAATTTATCAACACTCGCTCGCCTCGTGGTTGCTTTCTGATATTGGAACCCAGCCAGAATCTCGCTAGAACGTTTCGCGATGCGCCACCAGACGACCATCTCTTGGGATTGTTAGCTTTAACTCGTTTTCAATCAAATTCGAGGCTAAATATTGAAACAACGCTTACGCATGCTCGAAAAAACCAGTTTTTTCTTCTTTACTTTAATCTTAATTTTTCACTTGGTCGTTTTGAATTTTTTTTTTAAATTCTGCACACGAGATTTTAAATTCGTGTAAAAAATTCTCGCAGGTCACAGAAAAAATATATATTTGCAAAAATTAAAATTAATAAAAAAAATACAGGGCAAAGGGAAAGATTTCTAGACTGTGATTTCAGCCTTTGGTAAAAAATCAACTAAAGTTTGAACCCAGAGTTCAAATTAAATTACTATTTTTTCAACATAAAAAAAATTATGTGGTTTCTGATACGTAAGTTAGAAAGTAATATTTATGGTTTTTGTTATTGACTCTTAGTTTTGATTAGGCCAAAGAGGTACAATTTGTGATTTTTATAGTGTGAGTGTATTATTATCGGAATATGTTTAAAGAGGATTTAAAGATTGTGCATGTCATTGCACAAACGTTAATTATTTATATCGAAAAATTATGGAATCACTCACAGTGGAGTCGATTTGGTGAAGAGAAGAAAAATATATTCTCAGGTAGAAAAAATCAAGTAGAAAAAGTATAATTTGCGAACTTTTCGAATAATTCGATCCTGAAAAAATACATACTCCTTTGATTGAAACTTTCAACAGAAATTCTCAACATTAAAAATATTTTGCCTCAAATTTTTTATTATAAATTCCAGCGGAATTGAAATATTTTTGCAAACTGTGGGAGAAATAGTTGAAGAATTTATCAAGACGTAAGAGTGAAAAAGCGTTTCCGGGTGGACAAAGGAAGGAAGAAAGGAAGGTGCGAGAGAGAGAGAGAGATGGAGGCGAGACGAAGGGGAATAAGAATGAAAAATAAAAATTGCCAAGCTTTGCGTATGATAATGGACGATGTCCTGTTCGACCTCATAATTTATGCGTATAGAGACATGTCCCGGAGCTCGCTGCGAAAGAGAATAGCGAAAAGCCCCGCTACCGGTGAGGACGTGTGACGAACTGACATCGAGCGCATTCTCTTTTCCTCCCTTCTTCTTTTCTCTCTCTCTCTCTCTCTCTTTAAATTTCGTCGACGTGCTCCCGACACACGCTGATGAGGAAACGTCCGATTACAATGAAACGAGATTCGCCTTCAGACTCGATATTCGAATGAAAAATTGATAAATCAGGCCGTCAACCGATTCAACACCTTTGACACACTTATCATCACTTTTCCTACATTCTTAAGATTTTTTTTTTATTACTCATGAAATTATTTTTCATTTTTTCGAACTTCGATTCATTGTATTTAAAATTTCAGAAACTTTGAAGAATTTTTTTAGAGCAGTCACCACCTTTCTGTTATTTTTCTGTCAGAAAATAAAAAACAGCTCAAGTTAATATTTTTCGCCAATTTTTCTCTTCCTTTCGCACTATTAACGAATCTTTCCAAATTTCTATAATGTACTTTACACTTGATAAAAATTGTGGTTAAATTTATGAAAAATTGAGTAATTTTCGTTTCATCTCGATGAAAAATTTTGATATCAAACTATATTTAACCTTGTTATTTTTTTTTTGCTAAAAGCATCGGTATTTCTTTTTGAGTTTGAAAATATTACGAAAAAAACTCCTTAACCTGATCGTAATTTAAAAAATTACAAAACTTATTTCGTTCTTGTTATTTTTTAACCTGATAGAAATGTTGAGTGAAAAGTAGCACGAGTTAGATGATACCGTTTGGTAGGGATAGCAGAGGGCGCCAGGTTCGCGCGTGGCTCGCCTAGGGGACTACAAATCGAGTAACAAGGAGAGACTTTCCGTCTCTCCTGTTCGTGCGCTCGCCGCGTGTGCCCGCGCTCCGTGCTCTTATCCTCTTTGTCTCCTTTTTACGTCCCCATCGAGCCCGAGAAATCGATAAATTCAGAAAAGGTTGAACCTCGCTCGTTCAACACGAACGCGTACACACACGGTCTCGAAATATTATTATGCCGAGATGAAAAAAAAAGTGAGAAAGGTATATATACGAGAGAAAAAAGTTTCTCATTGCCCTTATCGTTTTACCCAATTTCACAGTCGAAGATTGAACGGCCTGTCCGTATTTCTCGTTTCCTTTGTGTGCCGGATGTCAAGAAATGAGACGTTTTGAGATTATGAGAAAATAGAAAGTTCGCTCTCTGTCCACTTTTTTCGATTACTTTTTTTTTTATTTTGTTTCCCTCTTCGTTTTTTGTTTCTATTTTATTTTTCGTCATTAATTTTTTTTAAGAGGATTACAAGTTTTTTTTCTTGCTGACGTTTTCTTTGTTTCCTTAAGATAATTTTTCCTCGCGAAGCGAAACACGCCGACACTGGATTTGATCAGCTGTGTTGATGCTCGAAGATTGGCTATTTTTACGCAGGAATTATTTAGAGTGCGGACTCGACTTGCTTACATATTCTCGAGAACACGCGCTCAAGCGATTATCTTACGTTCGCTCGATGAAATAATTTCGGGCATCCAAGCCCGTCCGAATTCCAATCTCCGCGGTTTTCTAGCAAAAATAGTTTATTTCTCGATTCAGAAATAAATAACGAGTCACTTACCGCGTTTATTTTCGTGTCTACTTTTCCTTTCCGCGCTGTCGAAATCTTCGTAGAAACAATTTGAAAAATTGGACCGTAATTTATTCCTATTCAGCGCCAATAAAGTTTTTTTAAAATCTAATGTTATTTTTTGATTTTCTTTTATTTTATTATTTTTGCGACTCGTCGCGCTTCTTGGCCAGAATTTAGTCCTTCGAATCTTCTTATCAGAATAAAAATGGAACGGTCGCGGACGAGAGAGAAAACGCGAGAGAGGAAAGAAAATGCGGAGACTTGATTTTGTAGCGTAACGAGGCGTGATACGAGTCGGAAGCTTTGAAGATACGCCCATACGTCTCGATTTGTACACAAATGCAATGAGCACTGAGCGAGACCGGGCGCGTTCCGTTATCGGAGTTACCTTGAATTTTTCACGAGTTAGACGAGAATTGCCCACACACTTCATCGCGCTCGCTCCCTCCTATCTTATTCCCTGTATTCGTTTCTTTCTCTTATTTTATTTCAATGTAAACAGATTTCGCACGGTTCCGACCATGTTTTTTCTATCGAATTGTTGGATTTTGCCCCAAATTCTCCAAATTTCGGTGATTTTTTTTTTTTACATCAAAATATATTTATTTTTCCTTCTATAAAGAAAAAAAATGGGATCAAGGACGTTTTTCCACCGATATATATCTGTTTTCGTTCCGTTAGTTCATATTCTATTATCTTACCTTTATACTTTAGTCAATATTTGATAAAAAAAATTGCGATCCAATTTTTTTTCGGACGAAAGAGAAACAAGTCTCTAAATTAATTCAAGACATTTTTTTAAGGTTGATCGAACAAAGTGTGGAAACGAGTATACCATAATATAATTCGATGAATAGATGACATTAAAAATGAAAAATATTCATGAACGTCAGTGCTGAGATGACTTTGAAGTTTGCATCGTTGGAATGCAACGGATTTTTTTTTAATTTATCCAACTTTTTTTCGATTCTTCTTCAAAAAGTCATTATAATCAAGGCTCTGAATACAAAAACAATTAACCCTGCAGAACCCAATCCTTTTAGGAGTTAAAAAACGAAAAAATTTTGTTACCCCCTACGCGATTTCAAATGCATTGCATTTCAACGATGCAAATTTCAAAGTCATAGAGCTTGATCATTTTTAATTTGCAAAAAATGCGTAAGTGCGAAAAACACACGATTTTTTTCAAGTTCGTAGAATGGCATCTTTTTTATTCCCATTATTCGGTGTACGTCACTTTTTTACTTCTATTTATAAAGCTCACTCGGAATCGCGATTGTTTTATTTCTTTCTTACGTCATTCTGGGATCCGCGTGGATCTTTTTCCCCCTTTTTTTTCAAAGAATAAAAGACGGGTAAAAGATAAATTTCAAAGTGACATCAGTAATCCGTAATTACGAGGAGTGACGATTTTCGTGCAATAAAACGAAATACTTGAAAAAAAAGGAACAAAATGGAAGAAGAAGGGGAAAAAAAGTAAAGAAGTATGTAAAATACGTTCTTTGTCCAGTCGAACGCACGAAAGGCTGTCCGCGTTTGTTCGTTCGTTTTTTGACGTTTATTGTGTCAGTTCTGCGAGTTCTCGCGTCAGATCGCGGCGAGATACCCGTTGCGAGAACAAAGTATCGATTATCGAAACGGCTCTGGATACGCCGAGACGCGAGGGGGAACGAAAACACGGAGAAGGGAAAAAAATATGATGCACGCCGAATAAACGCTGGCCAATGTTTCACGATTTCAATCATATTTCTCATTCGTGTTTTAATCTTTTTTTTAAATATTAAAAAAACATTTTGTTCAATTTTTATCATTTTTGACAAATAAATGGTTCTTCTTGTTTCCTTATAAATTTCTAAGTCAATTTCCATTATTTTATTAAACGGCGACGATGAATTTACGAATGTCTTTAAAAATTTTTTTTATTACGCATTCGCAGAGTAAAGAAAACATTGTTTTTTCTTTTCGGAGAATTTTTTTAGGGCGCGTGCAATTTCGAAGAAAGATTTTTAGCGGCTCGGTTAAAGAGCTCTCTCGCTTATTTCAGTGTGTATAACTTAATTGCGTTTCTATTATTACTTGACTGGGAGGAGAAAAAAAGGGAGTTAGGAAGCGCGAGGGAGCACGTGCGCCACTTGATGGCTTTCTCGTGACTCTCTTTCTCACTTCATATAAAATCCTTGCTTCTTTACTAACTCTCACACTCGCACGTTTCGAATTTACGAGAAACTATAAACACGGGAGTTCGCGAGACACACACTTCGCTCGTTGAACTATTCTCAATTGGATCATTCTTAAATATTATTTAATTATCGTTCGAGTCGCTGAATTATCTATACTGTTTATTATTGTTTTTAATCTCTCGAAAATTGTAAACATAACTATAATTAAATAACATTCTTAGTTCAGAAGAATATAATTTTTTACTTTATTTTATTATTTCTTGAAATATTTACTTTTTTATAGAATTTATAAAAATACATAATTTTTTTATAAAAATACTAACAGGTTATAGTGGCTCGGGCGCTTCGCGCCCTTGTGGCAGTAAGAAAACTTATCTAAAATCCGGTTTTTTTGGATTGTTTCGAATGAATTCTGGGATTGCGCTCCGAATAATTACCATTTTTGTTATCTGCGGGATATTTTCGATCAAATAGGCTCTTAAAATCGAAAAATAAATTTCAAAAAATTTTGTGAATTCTTACAGGGGTCACACTGGGTCTTGTAGATCAATGAAAAATTCAACTTGCGATATCTTTCCTTTTTCATGACGATATCAATTTTATTATGGGGGATTTTTAAAGGTTTTTTTTTAAATCGAAGCGAATGGCACAAGAATTATGTTATTCCATCATTATTTGAAAAGTTATGACGCCTTGAAGATTTTTGAAAAATACTAATATTTACTAATATTTTTGTATACTTTCAAAAATTCGCAAAATGTTTTGATTTTTTTTCTCGATTTTAAGACCTTATTCGATCGAACATTTTCCTTAGATAACGAAAATGCTATATACTTATTCGAAGTACAGAAGAATTCATATTAAGAAATTCAAAAAACGATCCACAAATCAGTTTTTTGGATTGTTCAATATGAATTTGGATTTCTTTTACCTTGACGAAATCAACTTTATTAAACGTGATATTTAAACACTTTTGCAAAATGAAGAGAATGGCACTAGAAATATGTTAATATATCAATTATTTTAAAAGATATCACGTCTTAAAGATAGTAATTTGTCAAATATTTTCACATGTTCCGTTTCCGCTGCCATTTCGAAATAAAAAGTATATATAAACATTGTTCTGTTAAAATGCAATAGTGAAAATTTCTTGCCAATCCATCATCTAGTTTCCGAGTTCTGTGGACGAAAACGTATGTGCGCAAGCTGAATTTTTATATATAAGATATACACTTATATATTCTGTATTATAGAATATTGACTTTGACTTGACTTTGTCAAAGAATTAAGCAAAAAAACTGATTGATTGATCGTTTTTTGAATTTTTCAATATGAATTATTACATTGGGCCCCGAATAAGTAGCGTTTTCGTCATCTACAGGAAATTTCCGATCAAATAGGCTCTTAAAATCGAAAAAAATTTTTTTTTTTATTTGGTGAGTCACACTGGGTCTCGTGGACCCATGAAAATTTCAATTAGCAATATCTTTCCTTTTTCTTGACGAAATGAACTTTATAAAGTGTGTTTTT
>JAPYYW010001333.1:0-33994 GCA_030522545.1 Cremastinae sp. A BG-2022a | reverse complement strand
CAAAATCTGTCAAAAATTACTTGGTTTTGAGATAATAGAGTCGCGGCCTCTCGGCTGTAAATGGACTTGCCTCGAGTCGCTGCCGCGACTCTTGATATCTCAATTTTTACATGTTGAAACCTTTTAAAATTTGGCACACGTATGTAAATCATATCAAAGAGGTTTTGTACAAATTTTCAACAAAATCTCATAACTATAATTTAGTCCTACAACTACCATTTAAAAAAAAACTTTTATTCAGAATATGATTATTTTTATTTTATTTTTCTCTACACATTTATTTATGCATGGATTCGTTTTTTACGAAAAAAAATCGTGTTATATCTGCTCTTCTGAATAAAAAAATTTCATATGGTTCGCTCGCGCAATATCGAAAATACGTTCGATATGCACAGATATATGGAATTTGTAACAGAAAATATTTTACAAGCGACAGATCACAGCGATTTGCCCGTACGTTTCGGATCAAACGTACATCGGTCGTACGAGCTTTGTGGCTTTCAAACGATTCTCTCTTCTGCTATTTATTGTCTGTATATGTATCACATGAATTCGCGTATGACCACAAGATTTCGTGTAAATTCCGAACGCCAAAATAATTATTTGCATATTTACAAAAAAAGGAACGAACAATAATCCGTTCCCTTTTGCTTTTTCATCAATAATCTAATAATATCAATAGTAGGTAGTTCTTGAAACAATTTGCAACAACTTTTCTTAATAAACTTAAGCTTAAAACCCACATGGTATGGAGATAAATTGAGATAAATTCTTTTGATTTGACTGTACTGATAAAAATACCTTAACCACAAAGAATACGATGATCATTGAAGTATATCCTATATTAAAAAAAACATGAGGCCTCTAATCGATATTCATTTAAATCTATAGAGCGAATTATGCGGAGCGCATAAACTTTTGGCTAATTTCTACTCATTAAAAAAAAATTCAACGTGCGCTGCTTTGAAAATAATGACCATGATGTTTGAATCATTTATTTCGTCGTGCAAATATTTTTAGAAATTGTCTATTATGAAGTCGATATCGTCAAGAACACGAAAAGATATCGCCACTTGAAATTTTGAGATTTTCCTATCTTCGATTCTCGAAAAATCTCTCAGCTCATGTGAAAAAAACTTGCAACACAATTTTCTATTATTTATATCCAATATACCTGGACGAATATACCTGAATAGTTCGGGGATCGTAAACATTAAAAAAAAGAAAGAGAGAAAATTCGTCGAGCGTAAGGAGGAAAAAAAAATTTTCAAATTTTCGTTAATTACTCGGTCATTAATGTTTCCATGGTGATCGGTCGAGGTCGAGTAAAAAAACCGAACATAGTCTTAATTGTGTGGATTTTCGAGTTAATTTGGAATCAGTAAGCCGGTATTAAGTGTCGGGATAAGACGTGTCGGGTCTCGCCAGGTAGTTCGTTACCAAAAAACATTTCGTAGAAGTTCAACAAGTTCAATTGAGTGTCAATTCCAGTGTAATTTTCAACCATACGAAAAGTGAATAGTTTAGTATTTAAAATTTCTAATATCGTTTCAAAATATTTTTTAAAAACGTCGGTGCGGATGTATCCTATATTAAAAAAAGATTAAACCTCTAATCAATCAATCAGAAATAGAGCACATTATGCACATTATGCAAAGTTGTATGAAGTGAGCGCCTAGAAGAACAGTAAAATATCAATTCAAATATGTCAAAAAAAGCTACGTTGTCTCTCGTGATAAAAATTTTGTTGACGGGAACAATGTACTTCCATATATAAGCTATAAAAAATTATCGATAATCCGGAGAAACAGTATATCATCGATGTTGTTAAACGAAGCACGTAACTTTCTCGCTTCGCCATATCTTCACGCAAGGACGTTCGTCCGAAACAAATATTTGCACAAATACTTGTGTACCGAATGGACGTTTCTGTTCCGTGACCATGCATCCTGTTGTCTCACGCGGGCAAAGTTTCGCCGTATACCCTCGAGGCCACAAAACCATTTCTGCTCCCATTTCTGCTCTCGAAACTACCGAGTCGTACGGCAAATGTTCACCGGGACTACTCTTTTTTGCCTCGCATACTTCCTTTGTCCGCCGTCTTGTGAGTCCCTGGTTACTCACACGACTTTTCTTTCAGAAAGAACTCCTGTCTGACTGACTATTCGCCCCGACGTTGCACTTTTTTATTGCGACCACAAAGATCGCGTATTATGTAGACATTTCGTTAAAGCATAGTTCGATAGATCGTCTACGATGTGCAAGAAATGGGCTTCGTTTTGATCCTTTCATGAAGAAGTTGAGAGGATTAATTAAAGTGTACAATCTATCAAAGTTCTATCAAAAAATCGTTTTCTTAAGATTTTGATAAAAATTTTCAAAATCCTTCTTTCATACAATTGTATATTAAATTTTAAGAAGTTTTACTACGTAGAACTTCCATGAGAGCACGTGTTAAATATTGTGATCCTCAACTCTAAATATCTTGATTTCTGGGTAGTGGAATTTGTTGAAATTTTGTACAGCTCTTTATTGTCCTTCAAAGAAGATTCCTTTAGTTTTATAAAAAGTCATTAAATTATGATGTTCTTTAATTTCATACATACGTAAAAAATACAGGTCACTTGGGATGACCTTGAATTTTGAGTATGTTGTTCTTGAAACAATCTGCAACAACTTTTCTTAATAAACTTAAGCTCAAAAATCATATAGTATGGAGATAAATTGAGATAAAAATTTTTTATTTGACTGTACCTATAGAACTACCTTAATAACCTTAGGGCAGATTTTTTAATAAATTATTACAGATCTTCTTTAATGCCATATGAAAACGTGTGTCAAATTTGAAGCAAAAATTTTTTATTTGACTGCAAAGACTGAACTATGTTAAGCATATTGAGTCCGTATAGTAAAAATCATAAGTTTGATAACACTTTTCTTCTATTCGAAATTGTTTAAGAGCAAAAATTTATTAAGAAAAGTTGCTGCAAATCAACTGAAGACAAACATATTTGAAATTGAACGTTATCCAATGACAGGTCTACTCGCTCTACGTGATAGCACAAAAAATGATAAAACTTTTTAAAAAATTGGATGAAGATTCTTTAACGTCATACACACGGGAAGGTACAGATAATAGCCATTATTAACAATTTTATATCTCAAAGAGGAGCTTCCTAATAACCATGAAATTTTTACACTACTTTTTAATTATTTAATATTATGTAAAATTTTTAAAAAAATTTCTATCATTTTCGATTTTGAATACAACATCCTTAAATAGATATTTGGGTCTGGCAAAGATTTAATTAGACCAACGACATAAAAAATTGATAATTTTGGGCATATCTCTAGCAACATTGAAGCAAACAAATACATATCAAATACTAGCCATTATTTTTTCTCACAATCAGTAGAAACTATAAAGTGTCACATTATGTTTCAATTTTTCACGTTTTTTTTTTCACCGAAATAGAAGAAGGGATCAAAATAGAATAAAATTGTACAGAGAATTGAAGAGAGTGAATACATGAAAAAATGACACTGGTATAGATTCGAAGCAGGCTTCTAGCAAATGGCTAGCCAGACCGACTGTAGGGCGACTTAATCTCGAAACAGAGCCAGGATAATCCGACGTGTTGCATTCTCGCGTGGTCCCGTGCCGTGCTCACTCTCGTCAACTCTCTCGCTGGCAGGGAGCCAAGGCGAGAGACGAGCCCCGAGAACGACGAAAATTCGAGGGGAGGAGACGTGCCAATATATACTTCCGGTCAAAAGTTTTAGACGATTCGAGTCGAAGATTATGATTTATAGGTTTTTAACCATTATAACTTGATTTAAAAATACTTTTTCATTGCTTTATATATACTTTATATGTACTTTATCCTATTGCAAACGAGTTGCATACTTTATGGATACATTTTTTTTTATTTAGGCTTTTAATACATCATTGGATAGTTTTTTGTTTCATTTTTTCTACATACAGTTTCATATGAAAGTTTATAGTTAATACACGTTACGTACATATATACTTATGAGAAGATAATGACTTAAATTTAATTTGAAGAGAACTAGCGAGTTTTTGTACCAATTTTTCAAGTAATATTTTTTTAATTTTGTATTTCAGCAAACATTACATTTTTTCAGGAAAAATTTACATAAAATAAAGTGTAATCGATAAATTTAAGATAGTTCTCTTGGTACAATCAAATCAAAAAATTTTATTTAAAATTTAAGGTTATTCAAAGTGACCTGTACGTATGTATGAAAATTAGGAAAATGAAAATCTTAGGATTTTTTTTCAAATTAAAGGAAACCTTTTTAGAGTTATTTAAAGAGCTGTGCATAATTTCAAAAAAGTCCACTATACAAAAGTCAAAATATTTAGAGATGAAGATCGCAATATTCAACATGTGCTCATATGGGAGAATACAGAAAATAGTAATTTTTGACAATATATGTACCGAGTTCTACGTAGAGAAACTCTTCAAGATATAATGTACAATTGCACATTATACCAAAGAAGGTTTTTATAAATTTTCAACACCAATCGATTTTTTGATAGAACTTCTTTCAATTTTACTAAGCCATGCAAACACGTGCAAGCTTTTCTTTCTAGAGTTAAATTGACTTTTTTAGATCTGTCAATTTATCTTTTACAAACTGTCAGTTTGCATCTATGAATTTAGTGGCAATCATATTGGAAACAAAACAAAATTTTCGAGAGCCAATCAGAATCTCCCATAGTCTATTTACTTCTTACTCTATAAATAAGAATTTAATGAATGAGAGTTTTTGCACATTCTTTTCAAGTAATTTTATTTAAAAAATTTGCAAACTTAAAATGAATTCACTAAAAATTTAGCTAAAATAAAGTGTAATCCACAAATTAAACTATTTACAGTACAAGTACCTCGCACACTGCCGAATACTATTTTTTTGACAATTCTTTAGGAATCGACGTGTTCAAATAAAAAATTCCAATCTACTTATCTCCTGAGAATTTTATCGCAAACGTGATTGTAAATCTTTGATATCTGTTTTTGAAACAGAGAGTATGTACAAAGTGGTGAAATCGGTCCAAACTTTTGGGTGCCAATGTATTTATACCTATGTATCCCAAAACCATCCACAAAAAAATGAATACACACATAATACGAGAATTCGAGGCAGCAAAACCTGCTGAACAGCGATATATATTCGGACCCTCCATGAATTTGTATTCACGATTATCGTCGAAGTACGCACGACTAGACTTCGAGAAAGGGGATGAATACTTGAAGATACTCGAAGTAATTTTCCACGTGTATCAAAAACAAAAAGTATACACATATGTTCATGAATAAACGTATACAAAAGAGTATAAGAGGCATTCCACGCTAAATTGGACATTTCGAAAGATTTTTATTTTTTTTATTATCTTCAATTTTTGATATTTTTTAGCACATATTAACAAAACTCTTTCTGGAAAATATTCAGATGTTTTTGATTACTCATTCAAAAGATATCATATTTTCAAAAAAATCGCTCTTTTTTCTGTTCTTTGCTCATTACTTCTTTAATAATGGTTCAAAGTGGAATTTTTTTCAAAATTTTTGTTTTCTCATTTACTTTACAGAAAAAAAATGTATAAAAATTATCCAAACTGTTTTTGCACGTGACTTTGAGTTAAAAAATTAAAATCTTATTTTTTAAACTGTATGTACTTGTCGATTTTTTTGTAAATTTTTTACCTTTTATTCTTTCAACCAATTTTAAGCCGGGATTAATAGTGGGATAATGATAATTACTATTTCTTCGGCATTAACTGTTTTATTAAAACCATGTTTATTTTTATTGAGCACTTTTTAAATAGTTATTTTCAATTGATTTTTGTACATTCTTATCATTAATAGAGACTTGAAATAAATGACATTACAAAAACAATTTGGATAATTTTTATATTTTTTTTTCTGAGAAGTACATAAAAAAAACAAAAGTTTCTAAAAAAATCTAATTTGGACCATTATTAACCTTTCGTGGTCACCAAAGGTCAAAATGACCCCAAGGGCAACTTTACTGTAAGAATGACTATAAGTTGCTCTAAATAATTTTTTTTAAATGCCCACTATGGAGCTATTTTTTCCATAAACTATGATATCTAAAGAGTTTCACCCTAAAATTTTATGAAAATATATTAAAAATTACCAGAGTTATGATTTTTTTAAGTAATAAAATGGTTTTTTTCGCATTGCCTCCTTGCTGATTTTTTTTCACCATTTTGAAAATTTCATAAAAATTTTTTGCCATGATATTCTCATTTTGAAAGGTTCAAACTAGCATTCTGAATTTTCATGAGTCGTTCGGAACGATACTGGCAACGCGACAATCGTTTAAACATGGTTGGGATCATTGTAACTGGCTCGTTATTTCCAGAACGTGTGATCTCGAAGGGTTAAAGAATTTATGGACAAAAAAAATGAAAAGAAGAGCGATTTATTTTTAATTTGATATCTTTTGAACGGGTAATGAAAAAATCCGAGAATTTTCCAAAAGGGGTTTTTTTAATATGTACTAAAAAAATGTAAAAAATTGTAAAAAAAAATGAAAATTAAAATTTTCCGAACTGTCCGATTTGGCGAGGAATGCCACATAAAAACACGTATACGACGTGCGTTCTTCCGAAATAATATAAATTTTGAATTCCACGTGTGTCGTCGATCGCGTTTCGTGATTCTCCACGTGGCGGCTTTTATTTCGTTCGAGTCTGGTCAATTTATGAAGCCACGTGTGCTCTCGACGACATTGATATTTTCATGCAAAAGGGTGCTGGAATCTTCGATGATTTGCGAGTTTGGGAAAATTCGTTCTAACGCATTTCACCCTTTTTTTCTTCCTCTCTCTCTCTCTTCGCGTTTGTCTCTCGCGCTTCGTCTCTTTCACCTGCGGTTGGCTGGAATGGATTTCGCATCCCTTCGGTATTTCGGCTGAAACGACAACTCGAACGAAACATTGTTCCCGTCGCGCAAATGCGACCCGGCGGCGCTCAAACGTTCCGGGCTTTCGTTGCGTCCCCGACGTTCTGACATTTCGGGACAGACACTGCAAATGGACTTTCACGGATCGCATCTATATAACGTTCGTTCATTTACTCCCGTCAATTGCATTTTATCGTGGTACAGAGACCAATCTCGCCCTCTTCTCCAACGGCGTGAAACTTTCGCTGGATTCAATGAAAAGAATTATGGCTTGTCCATGTACCACTTCCAATTAAGGATTAATTACGAGTGATTTTAAAGACGGTGACAAGTAGTTTAAACTTTTGTACACGTTGTTTCGAAGCAATTGTATCAAATTCGAAATTAATTCATTGAACGATTTCAGAGCTATCGGACTCTGAATTTCTAGAATTTGACCATGAGGTAGACGTCCCAATAAATGGACATGTCTCAATAGTTGGACAGTTTTTGCTATATTATTTTTTATATTTGAATTATTTCTTTTTTTCTTAATAAAATTATGTGGATTATTTTTCATATACAATGAAGTTTATTTTTCATAACGTTAATTTATTGGAACAAACTTGCTGAACCCTAGAGATAGGGTTAATTTTTTGTTCAACTATTGGAACATCCTACATATTCAAACGGTCAATAATTTATTTACTAGAAATAATGTCTAAAATTAATACATAAAATGAGTTTTGGATCGCTAAAATATATCAGACAATAGTTTAGAAGTGAATTTGAAGCAGATTTTTTTATTTGAATATTTTTTAAACAATGATAAAGTTTGAATACCTTAGCTGTTCAACTATTGTGACGTTTACCTTATTAATTCTAGAAGTGATGACTAACTTTTTTTTATATTCGAAGTAGTGTTCATTTTTGCAAAGACAGTCATTTCAAAATGTATTACTGAAAATTCTTCTATTTATTAATGGTTAACGTCAAGAATTTAACGTCAAAAATATATACTTTTTGTTGAGATTATCTATCCCATACAATTTCTAACCGATTTTTAAACCTAAAGCGGCTTTTTAAAGGAAAAATACCCTCCTATTTAAAATATATATATATTTCGATCACCGAAAATGACGAAAATCTGATATCTGAAGCATAGGAAAGAAAAATCATTTTAAAAATAATAAAAAATTATTTTTTAAGGTAGTTTTACCAGTACAGTCAAATCAAAAGTTTTTATCTCAATTTATCTCCTTACCATGTGGTTTTGGAGCTTAAGTTTTTACGAAAAAAAGTCGTTGCAAATTGTTTCAAGAACAACGTATAAACTTAAAAATTTGTTTTTTATTATAAAATAATAAAAAAAGTTAAATACGTTGAAAGAAATGTAATATAATGAGACTCATTCGATTGGCGCACAATTTTCATACGAACACCATGAAATTGTTTTCATGAAAACAATGCAATATACAATATAGTATGTTTTTTTATCTTGTTATTATTTTTTTACGTAGAATAGAAATTAAATAAAAAATAAAACACGAATGTATGGTAAGAAAAATTGTTTTCTCATATACAGACGAATTTTTAGAATTCGTTATTATTTAGTAACCACGCACAAAGAAACCGCAGTGAATAGTAACGTTTTTGGTGCATACACTTACTTTGCAGATATTTTTTCAAAGGTGTATTTTAAGTGAGAGAAAATGGCGTTGTGTCTACAAGTTTGTGAGAAAAATTCAGATTTCGTGACGAGTCAAAAGTAGCAATATCTGTGTGTAAGATACTCGAACGAAATTGAGTCAAAGCGAGTCTCGTCGTTTCCTCTGCGAAGGAGTCAAGTGGCACTCCCGGATTTCCCTTGGCAAAGACTGGTAAAGTGAGAGAAAGAGAAAAAAAAGAGGCATCGCATGCCGAATATACGTTCGGCCAAACGCTCGGCATCGCTCCGCCAGGAATCTCTTGGCCAGAATGCTTCTTTGCGAGGCACCAGAGCTGCCAGAAAGCTACACTTCAATTTTCTTCATCGTCAGGTAGCTTCGCCCTCGTGAAAAGCGAAACGTTGGATTACTAAACTAAAAGGGGACACGTTTTAGAAACAAATCCATCAGTCTTTCCGTCTTGCTTTTATATAGCTTCCTTTCCTAGTATTTTTGTCACTTCCGTCAGTTTTATTGCTACTTTGAAGTTAAACATACAAGCACTTTCACGAACAATATTTTAAAAATGTGAAATAAATATTAACTAGTCAGCGGTTGTTCTCGCGATTATGCATGATGTTATAAAAATATACATATATAGATAGAGATGAGGATAATGCAAAAACATTTGTTTTCGAACTTAATTAAAAAACAACTTTTTTTTGTTAAAAATTTAAGGGGTTGGGCTACTCTAAAGGCCGAAAAAATAGATTTTATTTTGGTGGTATTTTTTTTCAGAAATACTACATAATAAATTAAGAATACAAAAAAAGGGTGTTTATCATATATACACTGTGACTGTATATAATAACTTTTTTGAAGCGAATAATTCGAACTTAATTAAAAAATAACTATTTTTTGTTAAAAATTTAAGGGATTGGGCTACTCTAAAGGCCGAAAAAATAGACTTTATTTTGGAGGTGTTTATTTTTCAGAAATACTACATAATAAATCGAAATTACAAAAAAAAAGGTGTTTATCATATATACACTGTGACTGTATATAATAACTTTTTTGAAGCGAATAATTTAAAAATGGCGGTTGGGCAGCGTTTTTGACATGACATATTTCCGTTTTTCTCCACGTTCCATGCCCGGATAAATATCTCCCGTAATTTTTGAATTATAATGAGCCACCGATTTTTTTTTCGATTATATAATAATAGCTATTGAAGTACGTAGGGTTTTTTCGATATATTAATTTACGGTAAAATAGAGCGGTTCTAAACCAATATCGCTAAAAAGTTGATATATGTAATCGCTCTCTAGTGGTAAGTCACAACAAAATAAATAGTGCAAAAATTTTCTATGAGTTAAAATATGTATTTAAACCAATTTTTATACCAATAGGTCGATTTTTATAGAATTTCATACTCTGCAGTGCCATCTGGTCACAATGAGTTTAAATAAAGTAGCAAATGTAGTATAAATAATGTTCAAATCGATGTTGAAATCTGTATCTATGACAAATTTTATCTAAATCCATGCAACCGATTTTCTGTTATTGAGTAATAAACATCCAAACATACAAACATTCACTTTATATGTGTTTTAGTAAGATAAGATTAGATAAAGTCTCAGAAAAACATAGTCGACAGTTTACGATTTCTCATTCAGAAAATGACTTTCTCTTTGTATATAACATGGTGAAAGGGCGCGATATTTTTTTTATTGTCCATCCAACCTACACCTTCCCTCCTTTAAATGTATCTACCCACTTTATGTTCTGCGACACCTCTTTTGGACACGATATTTTTTTCTATTGTCGTTCCAACCAAAATCTCCCCTCCATTAAACGTATCCTTCCACTTTATGTACTGCGAATTTCAATAATCCAAAAATATGCATTTACCTCTTTTCTCCTTCTTACAAGGAAAACCAGTTAATTTCGAGAACTTGTGTCTGTAAAATTCTTCAGTCTGGGATGAATTTCTGGAAAGCAAACTCTTACGAAAAGCTAATAAACTTGTTAACCCTCGGATGGGCGCGTCAAAAAATGTGACGCGTAAGGGCGCGTAGGGTCTTTAAGGACCCCATTTTTTAAATTGTTATAAAAAATATAATATATAATATTTCACGGTTTTTTTGCAGATAATTATTATTTAATATATTTTCGAATAAGTTTTGAAAAAAAAAATTTTTATTCGAAAGAAAAATACTTTAAAAAATGTATTAAAAAAGTAACGGGACAAAAAATATCCATGGTAAAATGCGAATTAAAATTTTCTGGGATCCAAAAAGACGCTACGCACCCGTTTGAGAGTTAAGAGGTTAGAATTTTCGATAAATCGATTTTTTTTAATGATCCCCTGGGACATCAAAAATATGATGGCACAAAAAATGATGGCCGGGAAATATTAGGTATAAAAATGTATAAGGTGCTTTAAATGTTGTATGTTTGATAATTCCATTTCACAGTTTTATAAATTAATCAAACTTCAGCAGTTGCCTGAACGGTGGAGCAAAGTCATCGAAAGCAATGGAGATTATTTTGAGTTTTAGCTGATGTGTATTCATTGGTTTAAAAATTTTAACGATATGTGTACTTTTTAGTAAAATTCTCCAGTACATAATGATATTTTTTTACAAAACGGCTTTTTTAAATAAATTATTTATTTGTCAAATTATGTTCAGAAATGGTATAAATATAAAAAAGTAAAGATAACATTCAATTCTTACTTAATGGTAAATTTCACGATTACCGCGAGGGCGCGAAGGGCCCGAGCCACTATAACCTGCTAGTATTAAAAAAAAAAACAATTTGCGAATGATTCGCATAATTTTGAATGTCTCGTAAAAATGTAGAACTAATAAAGACAGTAACCGTTTCCAGGTGTACACTACCTGATATTTTTATTTACCAAGGTGATAAAAGAAAGGGGAAAAAATTCAATGAAAAATATATGTGTTTAAAAATATTATAAATATTAATTCTTTTCAATCTAAAAACTCTAAAAATAAAATTAAAATTGTTTACAACCCTCGTTGGCATTAATTTTAATAAATCTCAGGATATCCTTAGGGAATATAGATATAACTATATTATTTCAATAATTCCTTTCGAATGAACTACAGTGAAGAAAGAAGGCGGACCAAACGTCGTCTTTTACCACTTGTTAGGAGTTGCCTCGTTAACTGTTCGGACGAGCTCGTGAGAAAGTCCTGAGATTTTTTATGCCGAGGCCAGGGGCACGTCCCTCGTAACGTTAGCCGTACCTTTTTATCGTTCTAACCCCCCTCGACAAACGATAAAATCTTCCCTGGCACTTTGAACTATTTTTTACGACTCTCCCCGCTCGCGCGACGAGATGGAATTTTTCGAGGCTTTCCCTCTTTCCTTCTTTCTTTCCCGAAGCCTCATACTTTTTATGACTCCCAGTAGCTCCGGAGATCCTTTCTCTTACCTTGAAATTTCTTCAGAACGTGACACCCAATTTACCCTTAATCGGTCGTATGAAACTTTGACGAGAAAATAGTTTTTTTTCTGAATTTTTCATCGATTAATGTTTATTTTATGTATTTTATTATAATACACGAGGGTGTCTGCAAAATTTTTAAGAGCTTTAAAGCACAATATTTTTATAATTATTTTAAATCAAAGAAATTTTTTCCTGGACACTTTTTTATTCGATGAATTTGTTTTACTGCATTTTTACATGACTAAAATACATTTTTTATGGACTTTAATCTCAAAAACAAAACTTTTTTTGTATTATAAAACTTACAAGTGTCCATTTTTTTTCTATTAAAATATTCCCCACTTTCAAGGCCTTCAATAAGACAACTTGTTGGAGCCCATGCCAAAGACTCTATATTTATTTGATACTCATAGTCTGAGCTGCAAAAATCTAAAACCATTTTTTCTTAATATCTGTTTATAATGACGTTGACTGTAGTATATACATTGAAAAGAAACTTTCCAGTGCTGTGACAAAATGTTTTATTTTTTTATCAAAATTCTTTTATCACTGGATATGAATTTTAAAAAAGTTTATAATGTTTTTTAAAGCTATGTAAATGTTCTCTGTTACAGGAAGTACGAATATTATGGGGAAATTCACCCAGAGCGTGAGGAGAATCGTTCAGGATGTCAAAGACGAAGGAACTGCGAGTAAGTGGAGAAGAGAAATTTTTCGCTGAGATGTTTTGAGAGGACGGGTCGCTGGCAACGCGCCAGTCTGGCTAACTTCTACGTACTCCACCTTGAGAGCATTTGGGTGAAATCGTGTAAACTCGGTGGATAATCTTCTGGTCGACTCACCGGAACATGCTTTACATAATATAAAAGTCTTTCCGGAAGCCTTCCATTTTATTCGAGAAAAATCTTCGAGCGCGAGCTTTCAAAGTCCCTCCTTTATTTAACCCTAGGACCCTACACAGGAATTTCGCAAATACCAGAAAATTTTTACAATCTTGAAATTTCGAAAATTTTGCTTTTTCGATTGCATTTTTCTCGGTATAAATCAAATTAATTTTCATTTAATTTTTCAGGATTTGAACGATGAAATGAAAAAAAAATTAAACCTCCGTACGATAAATAAAGAATGGGCTACATCCATTTAACGTGTTGGGATTAGCGTAAACTCAGAGTAGGGTATTTGTCTCATACAGACAGTGCAGGGTCCTAGGGTTAGTGCTCATTAATGTTGGTGAAAGACAAAAATGTGAAGATGTAATTATAAAGACTAAATACGTAGAACTGATACTTCACGACATTTGCAATGGGCAGGGAGAACATTTTTAAAAATACATTTTCTAAAATAAATGTTTGGAATGATTTTAAGGTAGTCCTATCATTTTATCGTTAATTTGTTCAAAATTGGTACAATCGTCCTTTAATATGATACATATATGTGAGTAAAATTTAAAAACATTTCACCACGTAAAAATCGAGATATTGTTAAAAATCCCAATATTCAGGTCTCTCCTATAAGAGCTCGTGTTTAATATTGCGATTTACGATCTTAAATAACTTGAATACTAGATGGTGAAACTTCTTAAAATTTAGAATAGTTCTTTTATTGTACTTCAAAGAAGCTTTCTTTAGTTTTTAAAGAAAATTATAAATAATTTTTTTTTATAATTATAAATAATTTTTTAAAATAATTTTTATATATGCGTAGCAAATACAGGCGACTTTGGATGACCTTGAATTTTGAGCATGCAGTTCTCGAATCAATTTGCAATAATTTTTCTTAATAATAAAACTAAGCTCAAAAATTGCTTGGTATAGAAAAAAACTGAAATAATATTTTTTTTATTTGACTGTTACTATAGAACTATCGTTAAATTAATTTTTCAAAATTTATTAAAAACAAACAAAATATTTTATGAATGAACAAAAAAAATATAATGCTTCGCTTTACATTTTCACGCTGGTTTTCTCGTTTCGGATCTTCGCGTCTTCGACGGACTCGATTTATCCGTTCGGAAGCGTGAAGAGTTTTCGCGGATAGCCGACAGTATTTCAATTCGTAAAAGCAACGTAATCACGGATCGATGCTTTACCGTTTGCCCAGTCAATCGGATATTAATTCGAATTAACTTTCCTCGCTGGAAAGAATATTTCGTTCGGGTCCTCGTCCCGATTCGAGACACGTCCAGGGGCCGGACCAGGTGCATAAGCTGAAAATTTGAGTGAGGGATGATGCGAATATACCGGGTGTCACAAATTTAAAAATCAATGACGGTTAATGTAGTTCTATCGTGGTCTATGGTAAAAATGATTTTTTATAGAATTTCTTAAAAATTTGCAAAGACGTTCTTTAACATTGTGCTCAAGTGTGCGTAAAAATTTAAAAGTCTTCGCCATTATTTATTGACGAAAATCGTAACTTTTTTTATTTTCCATAAGATCATACGATTTTTAAAAAGAAATACACATACAGTCGATTCTCGTTATAGTGAACTCGTTAGGACCGGAAACCTCGTCATAGTAAATTCCCCTATTTTAACCCCACTACCAACAGCAAACGAAACACGCATGCGCGTGATACTGTTTTTTTCACCACTCGCATGACAGCTACCTAGTATGATTGGCTGCTAAATGTCAGTACATTAACTTTATATAGTACATTAAAACAGTTTCCCTTAGTTACTGAAAAAAGTTATAAGATATTTTTCATGATTTTCATACGTATGTATACCAAGCGCAGCCCACCTTGAACGATCTTGAATTTTGAATATGTTCTTAAAACAATTTATAACAACTTTTCTTAATAAACTCAAGCTCAAAAACCGCACGGAACGAAGAAAAATTAAGATAGCAATTTTTCATTTGACTGTACCGATAGAACTACCTTACCTCCTCAAATTTCCTACACACATGCATAGAGGCCATCAAAGAAGGTTTATGCAAATTTTTAATAAAATCTACGGACGCTCATTTTACAGACGGATTGATTATGAAATTCTGAGAAGAAAAGTATTTGGTCATTTTTCGAACCGACTAAACCCTAACGAGTTATCGACGAACAAAGTCGAGCCAATCTGCGTCCGCCACGTGTTGACGGAAGCCGGATGACGTAACGTATGCCAAACGCTCGATAACTCGTGAACGGTGATTCGTATCGAAAAGTGCCTCGGGACTTTTCGTTTTGAAATTCAGCGTAGAATCTTGTTCTCATAGTTTCGTCATCGAATCTTCGGACACCATATAGATGAAACGTGGTCAGAACAGGTAACTCGCTTCGTATCGGTGCATCTCGTGCCGCGCGGCCGTGCTTTCGCTGAAAATTAAATTATTCCGTGCACGCTCGGAGCTCTAGCGCTGCATTACGAAATTACCGAAGGACGCATTAGAGAATTAAGAGGGATGGAGCGCGCGCATACACGCGTGCACCCTTCGATCTTCCATGCACGTTCGATATATTCGACGACTTCTCGTCGGGCCGGTACGTGCCAGTTTCCATATTATATCGCCAACGGCTTCCACTCACCCATGGAAGTAAATAATAAGAAAACGTGATTCCATCGAAACAAAGTCTTTCAGGACCGATAATTAACTTTCGAACGGACTGCGCGCTTTCTTTCACGGTGCGCGGATTATCTGCCAACTTTTTCACGACACGTTCCGTACCACGCGCTCGAAAGTCAATGAAGTAATGAGATTTTTCCAATCAGAAGGGTATTACAGAGTTTCAGGGTCCAGGAAGAAATTAAAAAGATATTTATCATGAAAAAAATACGTCCGTTGCATTCATGTAGCGATAACTATTATTTTATGTGATTATTTTCTCAGACCATTATTAGTTACTTTTTTATTAACTATATACTTTTAGTAACTATGTTTTTTAAACTGTTTTTTTAGAACTATTGTATTAAAATATTTGTTAGTAACTATTTTTGTCATTCGATAACGACATATATTTTTCAAACTAAATTTTAGTTATTATTTTATTTAACTATTTTTAGTAACTATATTTGCTAAAACTATTTTCGTGAATTACATTTTTGAAAACTGTAGTATATTTCTCAAGTAATGTAAACATTTTTATTTCTTAAGCAATTAAATAAAAAAAAATTTAGTAAAACACTTTGAAATTACTGTCTATACTAAATGAGCACTACTACGAATATATAGAAAAAAATTCATAAGAATTGAAAAATTAAAAATTTTGTATTAATTGCAAATTTATGAATTCTTAATAAGAAGCAATGTTAAATCTCAATAACTTTGGAGTCTGAGAACTCGTAAACCACTTAGTAAAACGATTTCAAATTTGGCACAATATTTTTTCATATCCTTATAAACAAAATATCAAATTTTCATATATTTAAAAATATTGCTCATACATCCTTAAGGTAGTACAACCGAGACAGTATATTGAAAAGTTTGTCCTTCTGTGTTAACTTGATGTAAAATCATAAGTTGAAATTTTTTGAGACAGAATTTATTCAAAAATTGCACAGATCTTCGCAATATTTTAATATTTTAAAAGGCTTTACCATGTAGTTATTTAGATATTAATTTTTAAAAATTGCCACTTTTAACATGGGTTCTTATGGAAGATTCGAAAAAGCAAAGACTTTCAATGCATAATATCTCGATTTCTAGATGGTGAAGCTTTGTAAAATTTGACACATGTTTTTATTTGACATTAAAGAAGATCTGTGCAAATTTTTAAGAAAATCTGTCTCAATACAGTTTTGCGGTTGTACTACCTTAAGGTAGTACATCCATTACAGTTGAATTAAACGTTTTTATTTTACTTTTTCTCCATATACCATGTAGTTTTACAGCTTAAGTTTATTAGAAAAAGTTTCAAGAATAATATACTCAAAATTCAAGGTCATCCAAGGTGACCCGTACTTGATACGTATGTATGAAAATTATTTTTAAAAATGTTTACGATTTTTAAAAATTAATTGAAACTTCTTTGAAGTACAATAAAAAACTGTACCAAATTTCAAAAAGTTCTTCTCATAAGTCAAGATATTTAGATTTGAAGATCGCAATATTTAACACGTGCTCTTATGGACAGAGTAGAAAAAATTGTGATATTTTCGATAATAAATATCTCAAATTCTATGCAGAGAAACTTATCCAAATTTAATACACATATGCACCTATCATAGTTTATGCAAAATTTTAACAAATTCCTAAAAAAATCGTTTCGTCGATGTACTAACTTAAGTACTAACTTATATTTTTAAATATTTGTTATATCTTAATATGTCGCTCGATGGAAAAAAAAATCTGGATTTGTGGTTAGATAGGGGAAAGTGTTGGAAGCGGGAGAGTGCGTGCACTTGACGAATTGATTCAATAACGACTCTGTGCGCAGGTGGTCAAACGAAGGAAGAGGTGATAGAGACGAACGAGCGACTGAGAGCGGTCAGGATACGGCTGGACGGGAGTTACGACACGGCGAAACGCGCGCTCGTCGAGCTCATGTGCAAATACACAGACAGCAAACAAGTCCGAAACGTTTTTCAGCGTTACAACTTGCTGAAAGTCATGATAAAGGTAAATTTACCCGGGGAACAATTATAAATTACGAACTGTATATAAATTGCGAATGCGACGAGAAGCCCGGCTGACTGCTGTAAGAAAAAGTGCAATAAATTTCGCTGGGGATTTCGTTGCAAGTTTTAGGAGTCGAATCAGCCCCGGGGTCGAAAACAGGCAGAGCGTTGCCGTGTGTAAAGAGAGAGAGAGAGAGAAAAATCGCGCGTGTTTCGAGCACTTTGGCAAAGTTTCTTTCCGGTTGGTGGGGAAAAGTAGTTTTGGCACTGAGTGCCTGTTTCGACCACTTGTTAACCAGAGGCTTCCGATGTTTCGTTTTTTTTTTCATTTTATTTTTATTACACTTCGTTTATTTTCTTTTCGCTCTTCATCTCTTCGGCGGCGTTCGTCCCGCTTCTCGCTGCGCCGTCAGCAACGATAAATGTTATAATTCGATATCCCCCCCGCTCGCGACAATCGAGTCGACACTTCGACATTGGTGTATCGAATTTCAATTTTCTCCTTCCCTTATCGTGACGCAGGATGTGATCAAATTGGAGACTCAATATTGGACTTTGGTTGACATACCGCGGCAGGAGAAACAGGAAACGGTCCCGGCATTTGTACTGCGAGCCTGCACAATCATGGAGAAGACTCACAAGAGCGGCGAGGGAGTCAAAACCTCCGCGAGACTCGCCGAGGAAGCCGAGAACAAGAGAGAACGCATCGAGAGACTCGAAGGTTATTTTATCATGTTTTTTTTTCTCTGAGGTAGTTCTCCAGCAAAGATCCGTATTTTGTGGGGATACCAAAAAATTATAAAAATAAGTGGTTCATTTTTTTTATAAAATCCATGATTATTATACATAATATATGTTTATTTACTTATTTATGCTATTTTAAAAGTCTTGCGTTGCAGGCAACGTTGCCAAATATTGGAAGAAACGATGAAGATCTGCGATTTGTAGTTTAAATTTGCACTAATTATATTTTATTTTATTAGAAAGGTCGGCAAGAGGCCTATACTTTTTTTTTAATTGAATATTTTTAATGACGAAGAAAATGAGAGGTTTTTTTTTTATTTAGATCTGCAGTCTTTATCAACACAAAAGCCCAAATAATTGTACATATAATTACCATTTTGGGACAGTTTGCGTGTTAAAAAACACATTTTTAATTCAATTTTTTTTCAAGAATGACATCGACGACCACTCTCGATGTTTTTTTCTAATAAATTAGGAACTACTCAATTTATTGATATACCCAATATAAAAATTTTCTGCAGACTTTCGTTTGGCTGGAGAACTACCTTAAGGATGTATGCCCAAAATTTGACATATTTAGATTTTTAGCGAATTTAAAATCTATAATAAACTGATTTACGCTGAATCGACTGGAAAAAGAAAAAAAAAGTATCATTTCCGATCGCGACAGTCCATTAAAAAATTTTCTTCCTACATATAAATTAAAGGTAAAATCATCAGTTGAAATTTTTTTCTATAGATTTTTTTTTAAACTAGATAATCCTTCTTTGATGCTGTATAAAGATTGATGGCAAATTTTATGAGATTTCTTTATTATTTCATGTTGAAAATCACTGTTTTTAACACAGGCTCTTATGGAAAGTTACAAAGATATACGATTTTCAACAATAAATATATCGATTTCTAGATGAAGAAACCTTTTAAAATGTAACGCACACTTGAGCACCACGTTAAAGAACAAAATGGTTTTTATCATAGAACCACAGTATAACTGTGGTTATATAGAAAATTTCTAAAAAAATGTTTTTTGGAACACAATTATTTTATTTTTTAGAAATTAATATTTACTTCAATTTTTTCTCACATTTAATCAAATCATTATAAGAAAATTAAGACTATGTGCTTTTAGATCAACAATTGCTATTTTTTCTTTAAAAAAAAGCAGAAAAATGTATTCAAGAATCAATAGTTTCAGTCTTAGCATAATTACTTCGTATTTTGGAACAGTGATAAAAAAATCCTCTTTTTTTGAATAATGGAAATACTTTTTTCGATTCGATCGCTATTCAACATTTTCATCTGACTTGCTCAGCTAATCGGCTCACCGAATAGCAGCTTTTCTTCTTTTTCGGCGACAAGAAGAATCTTAAGTATTTGTGCTAAGTACTTTACAGAGTTCAAAAACCTGAACCAAAAATCATTTTTTCTCTAGCACACAAAAGATATTTAAAAAGACGTAGAATTTGCTAAAATAATCTTTGATAATCCATAAAAACGTGGCTAGAATTTTGAAAAGCTTGTCCGCATAGAAATTAAAATATATATTGCCAAAAATCATGATTATAGTTATAAAAAAGCTATTGTTAATAAACAATTTGCTTGCTTCTTTCACTAAATTGTTTTTTTCTAAAAAAGATTCTTAGAGGGTTGTTTGACATTCCGTTTAATGTTATTGATGGATATTGCTTTTCGTAACGATTACAAACACGTATTTAAATAAATAAAATAAAAATCATTGAACGTCAATTTAAACTGTAGAATTACTCTAATTTTTTAATAAGTTATTACATATGTTCAATTTTCTACAAATTTTTTGATGAAATCTCTCCGGCGACAAAAAAAACTTTACAATACAAAGAAATAGATAAGTTCTTTCTTTCAGAATCTCGAAAAAAGGAACATTGAAAAACAAATATAACAAAAAGTACAAAAAAAAGGCAACAAGAGTTCAATTTTCATAGAAAAGGAATACCAAATGAAGCCACGAAGGTGAAAATGGTGTCTGAAAACAAAGAGGAATTTGAAGAAGAGAGGGATGAAATAACTCGAATAAATGGTATTTTCAACGCCCGGGGGGATTATTTCTCGGTGCAATTTGCATCTTTGAAATTTCGTATTCACGAGGCGCGATTTGTTTTTGCAAGAGACACTCTCAGGTGTTGAAGGATTTCACAGGGGGGTGGGGAGGGGGGAGGGGGCGGCTGGAGAGAGGAAGAGGCAATGTTGGGGTTATATTAACCGTTTGATAAACCGATATACGAAAGTGTGATGAGTTCGAGCGACAAAGGTTTAATTATCGCCGTGAGTGCTCCCCGGGGGTTATCAGGGACGATGAAATCTTCGTTATCCCTGCGGACGAGAGTGTACGGTGAGCGTATACTTGCGGAGTAGTTTGCCGCCCCTCGGCGGTATCCTCGAGGGTCGACGAACGATAATCCCGAAACGTCAAGTTCGAGATCGACTTTGGAGCAAGAGAAAACCTCAGTCCCGAGTTCTCTCTCCCTTTGTTTCATCTCCGCCGATAAAAACGGCTCAAAGCCTCGATTCGTCTTTTCTTCATTCCTCGTTTCTTCCAGTTGCTCTATCCGACTCTCACCGCTGATGTTTTCCTTCTAACGCGCTCATTTCTTACTGGGACCCAGGGATCAACGCGTCACTTCTATACTTTGGCAAATTATCAGGTCTTTGGAATATATTAAAGTGGAATATTATTCTTGTAATTTCAACATGTTTAGTAAATTTACGTTGAAAAACGTTTTTTTTTAATATATGATTTCATAGAGAAATTTTTAAACGACTTTTATACATGAAATTTTAAGAAATTTTCTTTTATAAGAAAACAAACTAATTCTAAACATTTGTACTATGGACACTCAAAAAATACAGCTGAATAATAATAAAGTGCTTTGTGAAATAGTAAACTTCTTCTGTGGGAAATTATTTCGTCTTTGGAAAATATGAACGTGTGTTTTTCTTATAATTTGAACAATTTTAGAAAATTTACGTTGGAAAATATTTTTCTCAAAATATAGGATTAGGTAAAGAAATTTTTAGCGAAGCATATATTTAGCAAATTTACGGTGGAAAATATTTTTTTAATATAAAATTGCGTAGAGAAATTTTAAAGTGATTATCACATGAAAAAAAATTAATTCTCAATATTAGTACTGGACACTCAAAAAATACAGTTGAAAAGTTTAAAAAAAGTGCTTTTTAACCCCATAGTCCTGAGTTTTTTCCCTTTGTTTCATATCCGCCGATAAAAACGGCTCAAAGCCTCGATTCGTCTTTTCCTCATTCCTCGTTTTTTCCAGTTTCTCTATCCAACTCACCACATCTTTGCTTCTAACGCGCTCACTTCTTACTGGGACGCTCTCGCGACGCCCCAAGGATCAACCCGTCACTTGTTCTCTGGCAAATTATTAGGTCTTTGGAAAATATGAGAGTATATTTTTCCCGTAATTTCAACAGTTTTATCAAATTTGTGGCGGATAATATATTTTTAAGGTATTCCTTGATGCACGAAATAAATATCTTCAGAATAGCCTAACTCATTTTTAAATGATTATAAATAACTTTTTTAAACGTTTTGTAAAAAAAAGATAGGTTACCGAGGTGTTAACAGAGAAATTTAATTTTGAAATTACAGTTTTTAGCATGGGTGTTAATGACAGAAACGTGTCTCTTCTCCACTTCAATTGAAAAATTTACATCTTTATTATCTTCAGTTAATGAATAAAAACTATCATATGAATAGATTTTTACGTGAGGAACTTATTTATCGCATAAATATGTAGAATCATCGAACATTTGAAAGAATTATTTTTAATTATTATTATTATTATTTATTTATTTAATAAAGGACCATAAAATCTATTCTATAGAAAGTTTGCAACAACTGTAATTAAGTTTTTCTTTTATGCAGATATGGTAACGGCACAGATTGAGGCAGAAAATACGCAGATGATCAATGACCTGTACAGGCTTCTCAAAAAATACACTGGCCTGAGAAATCTAATTAAGGACCTGAAGGTAAATCATTACTCATGTCAGAAAATTATAATTAATATAATTCAATTTACGAAACTATCTATCGGGCTAATTTCAATCAATATTTCATACAAAACATTCTATATGTATAAAATTTGTATTTGTACTTAAAAATATGACCAAAATTTGTTACAAAAGTTGTTTTAAAAAATACCAAAATGTGTTAAGCCATATTTTGTATAATATTTTTTTAAAAATGAAACGTGATTTGATATATGTTTTAATGTTTTGTTTTTACTTGTATGAGCGATATTTTTAAAAATATGCTGAGAATTTGATAAGTTTTTGATATTTCGTTATAAAAAAGCATATGAAAAAATTTCGTGCCAAATTTAAAATTATTTTACTGAATGATTTACGAGTTATCAAAACCTCAAAGTTGTTGAAATGTAATATTGCTTCTTATTGAGAATTCGTAAATTCAATAATATGAGATTATTCTTGTAAATTTTTTTTTAAATATTCCGTAGTAGTGTTCATTTTGTATAGACAGTAATTTTAAAAAGGTTTACTAATTTTTTTAAATTTTATACCTTCTATTTTTTTAGTAAAAAACCAGAGTAGATGTTATGAACGTAATATCAATAATTTATTTTTTGCTGGGATTACATCTGTCCCATACATCCTTTAGGATGTAATATTTTACATTTAAATTTTATTTTAATATTTTTAAATTTGAATATTTAATTTATTTTTTTTTAATTTTTACATAAAAATATTTAAATTTATTGAAATGTACATATTTTTAAATTCTCATATTTTCAAAAGTATCAAAAATATAAACATATGTATTTATTACGAAATTTGCTTTAAAAATCACAAAATGTGTTGCGCAGTCGCGTTACGTTTGATGTTTTAAAAAATAGAATATGGTGCAATATTATCATGTTGAGTTTTTATTTATTGAGATAATGGACAAAATGAACTTTTTTCAGGGACTGTGCAAACGTAATTTCTTTTTCAGGTGGAGTACAACAGTTCGAAAGTTTATCCGATGTTCCCTCGATACACGATCCTGAAAGATATGATTAAGGACATAATGCATAATCCGGATTACATGGAGGTCTGCCACGAGGTGGACCAATCATAGCGGCCGGACCCCCTCCATCGTTCGCCGCGAATGACCCTCTAAATGAGAGGATCCTACGCGGCGATATCGATGAAGGGGGTGACTCGAGACCTTTTGTACGCCTAATTGACAAAATTTTCAAAATTTTCTTTACCATCGTTGCGAAAACAAATGCATATCCATCCTTTTACTAAAGAATTTTCAATGGAAAAATTATCGAATTCTCTCGCGCATTTCGGCGCCGAGACAAAATAAAAATATCTCACGATTTTTTTTTGCACATTATTTTGACCAATCGTTGAACTGTGCTTCAGCGCTGGACGGCACAACAAATTTTCTCGAATTTTTGATAAAATAATGAAACATTTTTTCGACATTTTTTTATTCCTGTTTCTGTTGGAATGGAAAAATTTAGTGTACTCTGGTCGGACGCTTAGTCGAATTTTTTTTGTTAAATGGAGAGCAGAATGGAGAAACGTTTTTTTTTTCATTTTCGTCGTATTCCTGATTTCGATCGGAATAGCCGCTTTCACGTCGAGACACAAAAATTTAAGAGACGCTAGGATTTAGTAGCTTAAGCGTAGAAGATTGCGAAACTAGCGAAGAAAAACGTTTTTTAGCTGATATGTAAGCTCGAGAAATAAATTTAGTTGCGAGTAAGTAAACGGTACTATGCTCGATAAGTCGAAGATCGAGGCCGTAGAAAAAAAATAAAATGAGAATATTAGAAAATCCTTAGAGATCAAAGTCATCTCAGATAAATTTTTCATTCAATTTTTACTTTATTTGTTATTTTATTTGTTTTATCATTATTATATTATTTAATGCCTAAAATCATTATTTAAATTATATGCAAATTCCGCTTAGTTCGTTATTAGTATTATTATTATTATAACGAACTATTATTAGTATTATTATATTATTTTATATAATAAAGTCATTGTTTAAAATATATTCAAACTTTGACTTATTTCTTTAATATTAAAGAAGTTATTTATTTGTTTATTATTTCATATTTATTTTTGCAATTCATATCGTAATAATTATTTATAAATAAAATATAATATTTTGCTGCATTGTCATTAAAATAGATGAAAAGCAACCAACAAATTAAATAAATATGTATATTTACAAAAAGTTTACTTACAAATGAAGGAAAATGAGTTTAAAAACTCAATGAATATGAATAAAGTTAACAGTTAGATTTATTTCTCACGTCAATGGAAACTTTTTATTTGCGTTCGATTTAAAAAAATGTATAAAACGTGTTTCAGTAGCAAAGAGAATCGTACGAAAGGTATATATAGTTACAACTTTTTTCAAACGATCGAAAAAAAAAGATGTTTATAGATCGCAAGAGCGCAGTTTTGATTAGAAAAAGTAAAAAGCGTCGACAACAAATTGAGCGTTTTTCCGCTCAGCTGATTTCTAGAGCGTAATTATCATTGACACGATCGTAGTCCAGGACGACGTAAGAAATGAGAATAAATAATTCCTCCGACAATGAACATATCGTGACGAATAGAGACATAATGTATAATGTATACCGTTCGATATAAAAATCACGTAATTGTATGCGTAATCATAAAACGGTTTAAGCGACGAGAGAGAAAAAAAAAGAGAGAGAAGCAGCTGCATGAGTGATCGTCATTTCGGCAGCACGTTAGCTCCTATATTCTTCACTTACCTACTTCACTTATAACCATATTTTAAGTTAAATTTGGCTTTTTAAAACTACAGAAAAGTTTTTTTTTTAGTAAATTTATTCCAAAATGATCAATTTTTTTTAAAGCAGCCAAATTCAAGGTGAAATATGAAAAAATATGGTCATGAGTAGAGAAGTGAAGAATTGAGCCAACGTACTACCTTCATTTTGGTTAATAAATACGTTTGTGCATATCCAACCTTTTACCGTGACAACGAGTGAGCGAAAAATTTTTTGTGACGTATTAAAAAGCTGCATTTTTATCGCAAAGTTTGTGCTGAAATATTCGGACTATTTTTATCCGCGTCATTGAAAGAAATAAAAACGATCGGAAGACCAAGCGTAAAGTCATAGTTACGTTCGAATCATCGAATATTTCGAAAGTAATTTCACTCAAATTTGCATCGTTGAGATCAAGTGCGAAAAAGGAAATTAAAAAAAAAATTATTTTTCTTCTTAGATTTTTTTTTCGTGGAACGAAATATAATGGCAATTTTTTCATCGAAACGTGACGAAAATTTATATTAATAATGATAATTTATTGTCATTATCGTTTATCGATATAAATATGTACAAGAAAATTAGTATTTAGCTTTGAGTTTGGCGATGCGAATTTTGATGAAAGTCGAAATTGCAAGGGATTCGATGCTGTACGATAGATAAATTCCTTTTTGATAACAGGATAATTTGCACACTGCTGTCTGGAGTTTTGAAAATATTATTTTCGAAATTTTGTATTTTATCAAGCTGAAAAACATATCAAAAAGCATAATAATTGTTTTTAATAAACTCTTGATATAATGTTTTGGTTATTAATCAAGAGTACCAGAAACGACTCGAAACAAGTAAATTTTCACATGAGTATCTTATCAAAAGTTTACAATATAGTAACTTATTAACATTTTTCACACTAAATTTTTTAATATGTTCCATACTTTATTTTATAATTCAATGTAAATGTCATATTTCAATAATATTTTTATTAAGTTATATTTTATTATTTAATCTAAATATTTTTCCAAATTAGCGACTTAGTCAATTGGTGTACCATAATTTTTTCATTGTATTGACAATAATGTATTTTTATAATATATATTTGGTATTAGTGGCAAAAGAAAATTCACACACATTTTACTTTCTACTTAATGATCGGTTTAAATTTTTTTTCATTTTAAAATCATTCATTTTAAATTCCAAATTGGTGTACCATAATTTTTTTTTAATTGTATTAACAATAATGTTCTTTATAATAAATATTGGGTGTTAGTGGAAAAAAAAATTCACACACATTTTATTTTCTACTTAATGATAGTTATTTTTTTTCATTTTAGAATAAATTCTTTTTTTGTATTGAATAAAAAATTTACTTCCAAATTCAAATTCCAAATTGGTGTACCATAATTTTTTTTCATTGTATTATATAACAATAATGTTTTTTTATAATAAATATTTGATGTTAGTGGAAAAAGAAAATTTACCCACATTTTATTTTGTACTTAATGATTGTTATTTTTTTTCATTTTAGAATAAATTCTTTTTTTGTGTTGAATAAAACATTTACTTCCAAATTTAAATTCCAAATTGGTGTACCATAATTTTTTTTCATTATATTAACAATAATGTTTTTTAGAATAAATTCTTTTTTTGTATTGAATAAAATCTTTATTTCCAAATTCATAAACAGCAGTGTGCATTCATGTACATATTACCGTTTAAATAACTAATAACACAAGATTAATATACGTATTTCAAAATAAAACATATACATTATATTGAAATGGCTAACAGCCCAAAATCAAAATGCAAAGTTTCAGGTGGGGATTTAATGAGATCTCGATTCCTTGACTCTTGATCGGGGTATCGAGAGCTTTTTCCCCGCTTTTCAACTTCCTGTTCGTCTCACTGTTTCGTGTAATCAAAAACTCTATATCCCAATCAAATAATCAATCGATCGATAAACGAAATCGTATATCATATATCTATTCAATCAGAAGAAAGTTTGACCATATCAAACTATTTATTTTTTTGTGCATTTACTGAATGGATTGCTCGAGTAAAAAAATTACTTATTTCTTCAGTTTATTAATTTACATTATTTATATGAACCCGATAGCCATTGTATTTATTTAATCATTTTCTTTTTATTTAAAAAGCTTCCCATTCTTGTACGTTAATTTTTTTTAAAGTCTTGCTCATTAATCCAACAATTTTTAATTTTTTTAATTATCTATAAAACATAATCATCATTATTATTATTATCATTGAAGATATGGTGGTATGTTTTTGAAAAACGTTAAAATCATTTTTCATGAATGAATGAAGCACATTTTCCTTCGAAATAAATACAAAATTGAACCTTTCTTGATGTTCATTGTATAGGATTAGGAAAAAGTATTCCAATAGATATATTCTCGTCTATAGGTACAATGCAGAAACGATGCAAAATGCTTACCGAATTTCGAAATCTACACTCGTCTGACAGTTAATTCTAAAAATAGACACACATTTATAATTTCTCACATTATCGTTCACTATTAAAATTCTGCATCAAATGTTTTACAGACACACACATCACAAATTGAAACTAAAAATCACTAGACGAACAAAAAGATATCTCATAAACAAATGAAAAAGAAAAGAAAAATAGCTGTTTAAATATTTTTCATTTATAAACTAAAAAATGCAATATTATAGTCATCAAGTTTTTGTCGTAATGTATCGCAAAAATAAATTAAAAAATGTGTGTGTCTATTTCTCGAATTAATAGCGAAACCAGTTAGGATAGATATATAATTGAAAAAAGAAATCCTCATCTTTCCAGAATTCCAATGATCAAAATCATATCAAATCGCGAACGTGCGAGTCATCCCATACTTTCTACGAGTTTAAAAAAAAAGAAACACGCTGGCAAAATGCAAAAATTAAGAGTTCATTTGAAAATTAATAATTCAGATAAAAATGAAATGAGAGGCAAAAGTGAACCCGTACAATTATCATAGACCAAATGTAAAACGTTGATTCCGATGGATAATTATTTTTAAGATAAGATTACTAAATTAATCGGAGACACTAGCGTGTGTTTAAAATGCGTTAGCGAAGAAAAATAAAATCAATCTATATAATCGATGCAATGACTTTGAATTGAATAAATGTAGGCAAGAGAGCGCTCGCCTTTTTTCCTGAAACTAAAGGACAGTGCCAAAATAGCATTTTTTCGGAAAGTTTATACGTATGCGTGGCCTGAATAACAAATTTCGTATTAAATATTATAGTTAAGAGGAAAAACTGTATCTCAGGCATGTGTGACGATGCAACGTTCATTTTTATTCACGTATAAATTTAATATGTACGAATCATTTGTACGCCCTAGTCAAAGGTCTGAAAATATACGAAAAAATTTTTTTTTCAGAATTTTGACCTAATTTTTTTAAGAGTTTTATCATTTTTCGTTCATTTTTTTGCGCATTTATTTGCATGTAAAATATTTTTAAGAGTTGTTAATCAATCGAGAGAGTTCATTATAAATATTGATTGAAAAAAAAATCGTAATAAAAAAATAATCATTTTTTATCATTTATTTTTACAATCTCAAACCTTTGGCTAGAAGTGTACATGCATTTATATCAAGGTCTTTTATTTTTAATCTTCAATTTTTCACCCATATATGTATATTCCATATTTAAAAAATAAATTGTTTCGAGAGAGAGTCTAAAATTGCATGAAAAAATATGAAATAAGGCCACTCTATTCGCACCAAGTCTTATCGAATCCTGGAATCTTGCCTAATCTTGAAAAATAATCATTTTCAAGACAGGCAGTAATCTCTTACGATTATTTTTTTCATTTGCGCCAAATAGTGCGAACAGAGAATGAGTTTTGTTTTTTTTATTTATTGTAGCTATTTTTGGCTACACAGAATGGAAGTGAAAAAGTGAAGAATTGATAATAAATGGCCTTTATATGTATATATACATAATGTCAGTGTCCGAGAGATCTACCTAATGTGTTTGAAGAGAATTGAAAATGTCGCGAATGATGAAAAAAGTGTCGTTACGACAGGCCGGAAGAAGAATTTTCCAACGTGAAATTTGCAACGTTTAAAATTTGATCGAAAAAAAAATCCCTCCCTCTCAACGAACCAAAAACAAAACAATGCTTCGACTAATTTTTTTTTCAACAACAAAAAAAAGTTTCTTATAGTTATTTTTACCAAGAAAATAACGTAAAAGCAGAATAATGTATCATTTTGTTGATAAAAAATTCTAATTGTTCAAACAATTTTTTTATACGAAAAAATATGTAAAAAAAATAATTTAAAATTTATTTTACTCTTTTATAATTTATAAAAATTTAAAATTAAAACAAAAAATTAACAAAAATAAACAAATAACTATAATGAAAAAAAGAAACGATGAAAATTTCATGTATATGGAGGAAAAAAAAGTTGTAAGAAAGCGAAGAGAAAGGCAAAGCTGTTGTTAAAATAGTTCTGTGAACGTATAGGCATATCAGATTTTTATTAATCAGCGTCCGAATGGACCGAAAGCGCTTTGGTTGTGAGGGCTTTGCTCGAGAGTTAATTCCAGAGCGCTTCGGGGTTCTCATTGAAGTTTTCACGTTCTAAAAAATATGCAGAACCCCAAATTTCATAAAATAAACAAAAAACAAACATATTAAATCATGTTGTGCATGTATGTGCGCGTATGAATCATTTTCTGAGTGTATACATCATGTGCGAAGATTCGACCAATCTATTTGTCTATAATCGTCGATAAGTATAAATTTATCATACTTGCTAAAAGTGTCGTTCGGTTACGCGAGAATGCGGAAATGAACGAGAGATGATTTTTCGTCACCTCATCATCGCGCCTCTGTATCCTCGTTAATTCTATGATATATCGTGTATCGTAAAAATATCAACGTAATACTTTATCGCTTCATAAATGTATGAAAAAATATCTAAAAGTTAAATAAGACAAGACAACCGAGTTAAAAAAAAAGAATGAAGAAAAATGATAGACCAACGAAAAAAAAAACAGTAATCGATGGCTAAATTCATAAAAAGGTTAAGAAGAAATTGCGAAAAAATGCGACGTATTTTCTAATTTCATAAAAATGCCCGAAGCGAGGTTTTTCTTTCAAAATATCCAAAATACTGAATACCAAAAAAAGAACCTGATTGAAAATCAATGAAATATGAGTGTCTCGTTAGAAATAAGAATAACATAATCGCAGGATCCGAAAAATATGAAAACTATGGGAATAATTGTCACGAAGTATTTTTTAATTTTATCAAAAGGTCCGAAGAGAATTTTTTTTTTAAGATCTTGAAAAGGTGATGGAAAATTGATCGTTGGACGGATTTTCGTTGAAATTTAGCCGTCTATCGTATTAGGTGATTCGTTCGAGAAAAAAAAAGTTACGAGTGGCGTTAAAAGATTTCGTAGAGCGCCAACATTTTTATCAGGCTCGTGGGCCCATCACTACGTAGAATAATTGTGATTATTGATTGTCTTGAAAATAATTGAATTCGTAACTCTGGGTAATTTAATTGGCTCTTAGAGAGTTTCTCGTAAACTATTTCTTATGCGACCCGACCATAGGGGAATCTCTGGCCATTGTACTCCCTGGCGTGCTAGCAGAAGGGACAAGATGCAATTTTTTTTCAAAAATGAAAATATGAGGAAAATGAGAAAACTATAGAAAATTGCATTTCTTGTCTAAAATCGTATGTTAGAATGTCAATCTGTCGTACCTATCTGTTTTTGAGTCGAACGATATTTTAGTCTGTAGTACTTAGTGCAATAGTGACGCGTAAATTTTAGGTAAAAGTCTTCGTATAGTGAGAAGAGGAGTTGATTTAAAAAAAAAGCATCGTAGCCCCTTGGTCAAAGTAATTTTGACTGAAACAAAGTGTATGCTGCAATAATAATTCAATGTATTGTATTTATTTCTTTCGATAATTGTATTTGTTACTACGAAAGAGGCATCGCTCATTTATTGACTGTTACGCTTTGTTAATAAAAAAACTAAAAAAAAAAATTGTTCACTGAAATTTCCTAGTGGAACATTAGTTTCACTTTCCAGTAATTCACCTATTTCTTGATTTAAAAATCTCAAGTAGAAGTTTCTACCCATGTTTGGTGATTTTTTTTTACCGACGTCGAGGTCATAAAAGTTCCCATTTGCAATAACCATTTATTTTAAGAAAATTAATGTAAAAATTATTTTTAAAAACGGAAATAGCAATTAAGAGCAAATTAATAGCAATTGACTGGGTCCTGAGAGAACCTATTCGATACTCGAGTTCACGAGAAAACTCCGTTTTATTGTTTGTTGCTTTAATTATTAAATAATTTTTTCATCAACAATTTTACAGCTATAGCAATTTAATATTCTTGAAGAGCAAATTAAGAGCAATTTTTAAAGTTATAATTTATTAATGTTTACATGATTCCAGAGTCTACTTCTCGAAACTCGAAAATTTGTAGGGTAAACGTACCATATCTCGGCCACATAAGACCTTTTTTCGGCCCCCTAGAGGTTGTATTTTCATGAAATTTAATCTACACTTTAATATTTGTCTATGTTTTTCCTGCACGAATCATTCTACACACATTTTAAAAGATAAAAAAATATCTGTTTTATATTAACTATTAAAATAATAGTCAGATTAGGTGCACCCACCCAACAGAAAATTTATTTTAAAATTCGCGTTGTTGATTTACTCACAGTCGGTAAAATGTCGACGCTCGATAACTTGCCATCGGTTGATAAGGTAGTATCGAGGCTCCTTCCTGCGCTCGGTATGTTACCAACGGTCGGTACTCGTCAGTCTAATCGAGCTTCGAAGCTTCGTCGCTGCATGTCGCCCGCAGAAAACTCGTCGCGACGACGTCTCGGGATTGGTCCAATAAAATTGAATAGAAGAACCGTTGGCTAGCCGGTTTCTCCACCGGCCGGCACTCCGCGTACGGCCGTCGTGTCGCTCGGAACGGGCGCGCGCGTTTTTTTTCCTCCACGCTTCTCGTTATCCCAGATACAAAAACGATTCGGTACTCGGGTTTTAAACGAAACGAAACGCAGGACGCGATGCTTCGCCCAAAATCGGTAACAGGAATTCTTCCCCAATTATTAAAAAAAAATTGAAATTCATTTGATATACGAAATACCAAAAAACGAAAGAAAATAACGCAATAAAAGAAAACAACGTAAATAAAAGTACAAAAAAAATGTTTTTTAAAATTAAATTCAAAGATGACAAATAATAGAATCGAGAAAAATCGCGAATGTTTTCGAAAATTTTCGAGTGATCGGCCCGACGGTGGGAATCTGAGCTCGCGATCGGGAATCGTGGCCGGAAAAAAAAAACAAGTGAATGCGAAATTTCGCGCAGTGTGGTGGCAGTGAAAGTGCGTCAACTTTTATATTCTGCATGGATACGGATATTTCAATTGATGAAAGTGAAAAAAAAGGTGGAATCGTCGATAAATATATTCGGAGCTGCTTAACCCGATTTTTAGCCTGACTCGTGAAAAATCGCCATTGGCGGTATCGCGATTTTTACCCTGTTCGACGGATGTGCGAGTGCAGCGCCGTTTCGGCGAGTTCGACGCTCGGACAAGTGATATCGTGTCTCGGCGAGAGCGTTTTTCATCTCGGAATCGCGCTCCGAAGCGACGAGATCGAAAAGTAAAAAAAAAGGGTTCCGAGCAAAAAAAATGTGAGAAAATCGATGTAAACGACGATCGATCGCGCTTCGAGCGACGAAAGGAATGGAAAGAAGAAAAAGAAGAAGGAGAAGGAGAATTCGAAGAAGTGTGATTACCGATCGGTTATAAGATCGAAGCCCCGAGCGATAAAATCGAAAACGGAAAGCAAAAAAAGAAAAAAAACACGAAAAGCATAAAAGAAACACAAAAAAAAAGTGAGAGAGGAAATTCGCGATTAGATAATAATCGTCGTTGTTATGTGTCTCGTTGGTTGGAAGAAAAACGGGAATAATGCCGTTCGTATTGAGGAAAATAGAGCCGCGTTACGTGTGCCGGGGACACGTGCCCCAAGGTGGGAATGTCTCGGATTGTTGGCCGGTCGGTGCCGAAATGGAGGCGGTGGCGAACGGCGCGTTGACCGCCTCCTTGAAGCAGCTCGCCTCGGTACTCGCCACCGCCGAGGACATTTTCGCCGATCTCACGGCCGAGCTAACCTCCGTCGCCGATCGCAGCGGCCAATTGCGTCGACGACTCGACAAACTCGAGGAGAAACTGTCAACCATCGATCCTAAGAAGATACCAGTCCGTGAGTATATATAAACCCATTATACCCTCGTCAAAAGATTTTTTTTATCCTCTTCCACGACATCTCGCAATCTCTGCTTTCGATATTTGCCAAAAAATTGCCATTATTATTATTATTTTTTTATTTTTTGACTTAAGGAGGTCGTGCTGTGGTGAGAGTTATTAGATAAAGATATTTTTAAAATATATGTTGTAGAGTTTATAAAACTGTACAGAGAGAAAAAAGAATTTTTATAGGTCATTGATTATTTGAGTGAGTTTAATTCCAAAATATGCAATTTTAACGCTGGCTCTTATGGCGGAATGCTCAACATATTTCTTGAACAGAATTTTAAAAGTAATTAACGATTAGACGGCTAGATGAATTTTTGATTAACTTTTTAATTAATTATGAATGATTCACATGGAGTCGTAAAAAACGTTAGGTACACTGAGAGAAGAAATTAGTTGAATCAACAAAATATATTTTGTTGACTCGTATTTAGTTAACTCAACATTAATATTGTTGAAGCAAGTACTGCT
>JAPYYW010001332.1:0-33806 GCA_030522545.1 Cremastinae sp. A BG-2022a | reverse complement strand
GAGCGCGGAGCGCGCGCCTGGTGGGGGTATGCGATTTATGAGAAAAACTCTTCCCCTTGGGGGCTTTTGGGCTCTTATTGAGAGAGTCCACTGTACAAATAAGAGATAACCATTTCTTAGGGTCTTATTTTATTTTATATTCAGCTGCAAACTATACTTTTTGTGAATCTATTTTACCTTCTGTAAGAAAAAAAGTAAAAGGAAGACATTCCCTCTAACCGCTGTAGGTAGATATATAAAAAAAGGACGTAAAAAATGATTTTGTCCGAATCTTGTGTTGATCTTACAAGGTGAAGGCTCAAATTTTAGAAATTCTACGCTGAAAATGTTCCGATGCAATGAGAGAATAATCGATTTTCGAAATGTTTGTAATTGCATGAAAATATCCATAAAAGGGATTGATTTCGGTGAAAAAGTGAACGTCGCCGTATCCAGCCCACGTGATATTGTGCACTGCGCATTTGTTCGGCGCTGGAGCGAGAGAGAGAAAGACAAAAAGGAGGCACCGCAGCGCACCCTGTCCGATACTCTTCCGTGTATCGTCTCGTTTCGTCAAGATTCGCATAGCCGGTTTTTTTTGAGAATATTAAATATATTTTCGACGTCGCAAAATGGTAATTTTTAAATAATCGTTATTTAAAAAACCCAAATAGCATTGTTTTTGGAATAATCACATTTTAAGACTCGAGATCGCAAGCGTCGCATTCGGCTTTGTAAAAATTGTGCTCAACGACCCGGCTATGGAAATCTATGGAAAAATAAATGTGACAAATGGCGCACGTGCTTTTCTCATCGTGTAGAAATAAAAACCACGCCTTTTATCAAGTTTTTATTGATCTAGCGATGTGACAAAGGCTTCTGCTTCGAAATTACATCGTTGTTTTCGTAATTTTACAAACAATTTGCAGCCATAACCAACGTAGCATCATTCGCTCCAACGTGCAATTTAGCCACCCATCGAAATTAAATTTTCGACAGTCCTTGACATTGTGACTCGTTCGTGCTTTCAGGTCTCCCTCAATCCTGTCAGAATCTTGAAGAATGAAGCCGAAGAGGAAAAAGCTGAAGTTGCGCGCCTCAGCTTATTCGTTGGCGCGATCGCCATTGGCGATCTGGTCAAATCCACTCTTGGACCGAAGGGCATGGACAAGATCCTCGTTTCCACAGGTCGCAACGCAGGCACCGTCCAGGTAACCAACGACGGAGCTACCATCCTCAAGAGCGTCGGCGTTGATAACCCTGCGGCAAAGATCCTCGTCGACATGTCTAGAGTTCAGGATGATGAGGTCGGTGATGGAACTACTTCCGTCACTGTACTTGGTATGTACAAAATAAAAATAAGACTTGGATTTTTCAAAATGACTCCTCAAATAGTTGGCTCGTTGGCAACTTTAAAAATATTTTTTTCTTAAAAATTGAATAAAAATGTCTATATTTTTTTACCATGATTGAATTGAGACAACCAGCTTAGAGATTTATGAGTAATATTTTTAAAAAATATAAGAATGGAAAGAATTTTTTAAATATTCTTCCAAAATCGGTTGTTAAATGAATTAAAATTAAATTACAAACGACTTAATTAAATTTCTCATTTAAACAGTTAGTACTCTTTACAAAATCTCATTATTGGCTAGTTTAATTGACTGTAGAATATATTTTAATATAAAATGTGCATTTAAAAATACTTTTCGTGGCACGACTCTAAACGTAAATGAAAAGAATTTACAAGCAAAATAGTACTGATCTCTCAAAAGGAGCCAAAAACTCCATAGCTAAATGAATGTCTCCTCTTTGATTCCTAGCTTCAGAATTATTGAAGGAAGCTGAAAAGCTGATCGGTCAAAAAATCCATCCACAAACGATAATCTCCGGATGGCGCAGTGCGGCAAACGTCGCCCGCGAAGCTTTGATGAACGCGGCAAACGACAACTCCGCCGATCCGGAACGTTTCCGCGAAGATCTCATGAACATAGCACGGACGACATTGAGCTCCAAGATTTTGTCACAGCACAAGGAGCACTTCAGTAAACTCGCTGTTGACGCGGTGCTGCGTCTGAAAGGCTCGGGCAATTTGTCTGCGATACAGATAATTAAAAAACGCGGTGCCACGCTCGCCGACTCATTCCTCGACGCCGGTTTCTTGCTGGATAAGAGGCCGGGCGTTCATCAACCGCAAAGAATAACCGATGCCAAAATTCTCATCGCCAATACTCCAATGGACACTGATAAAATCAAGGTCTTTGGCTCAAGAGTACGAGTCGATTCCATGGCCAAAGTTGCCGAACTCGAGACGGCGGAGAAAGAGAAGATGAAGGTAAAAATTCCTCCAAAGTCCAACTCCCAATTTCTATTTTTTAAATATTTATTATTCGATATTTGATCAAGTAATATCGGGTAGTAGAATTAATAATGTAGAGAGTATCGAGAATCGTGACGTTTACTTTCCACGCTTTGGCATCCTTTCAATCCCAACGTTGAATTATGCAAAAGTTATAAAATATGTAATTATTCTGTAATCGATGTGCTAGGACAAAGTTGAGAAAATCATCAAGCACGGTTGCAACGTCTTCATCAACAGACAGTTGATTTACAATTATCCGGAACAATTGTTTGCCGATGCGGGCGTAATGGCGATCGAGCACGCCGATTTCGACGGCATCGAGCGGTTGGCCCTCGTCACCGGAGGAGAGATCGTCAGTACGTTCGACAATCCGGAGATGGTCAAGCTTGGAAAGTGTGATTTGATCGAACAGGTAACGCAAAAGATGGTTTTAAGGAGGTACTTGCATTTAGCGGTTTTAAAGATAATTTCTTCAAAATTTGCATAAACGTTCCTTAGCATCATACGCAAATGCGTGTTAAATTTGAATAAGTTTCACCGTGTCAAAATCGAGATATTAAATATTGAAAAACACTATTTTTCGGAACTTGCCATAAGAACTCACGTTAAAGTTGCTATTTTTAACATTGAATATCTCGATAACTAAACGGTGAAATCATCTCAAATTTATTCAGCATTTTAATGCAATGATGAAGAACGATTACATGGTTTTTCAAGAAGATATCTTATATAAATAAAAACCCTGGACTTTGGCTTTAATTCGCACGGGGAAAAAACTTGATACGGCCCTTAGCGAAGTATCTCCTTAAATGAAATAAAACTTCCAACGCTGAACGCATGTTGAAAGAATTCTTTGTTTCTAGTACATGGTCGGCGAAGACACGCTTCTGCGCTTCTCGGGCGTTGCTCTCGGAGAAGCTTGCACGATCGTCATACGAGGAGCGACTCAACAAATTTTGGACGAAGCTGAGCGTTCCCTCCACGACGCTCTCTGCGTTCTCACGTCAACGGTGCGAGAATCACGAATCGTTTACGGTGGTGGTTGCAGCGAGATGATAATGGCTTGCGCCGTTATGAAATCAGCTGCTGCCACGCCTGGAAAAGAAGCCGTAGCCATGGAAGCTTTCGCCAGAGCTCTTCAGCAACTTCCTACCGTAATCGCCGATAATGCTGGCTACGACTCGGCTCAGCTCGTGAGCGAACTGAGAGCCGCTCACAATTCTGGAGCTGCTACGGTCGGACTCGGTAATTTATTTGTTTATTGCTTTATCTAAAAAATATCTATGCGCATCGAAAAATCATGAAACTAATTTACATTTTTTCAGACATGGAGATCGGGAAAGTAGCGTGTATGAAGAAATTGGGTATCACCGAATCGTGGGCCGTCAAGAGACAGGTTCTTCTTAGCGCTGCTGAAGCTGCCGAAATGATTCTTCGCGTCGACGACATTTTACGCTCAGCGCCGAGGAAACGCGCGCCCGATCACGGACGTTGCTAAATATGTCCAAGAAGATAAGCACCTAACATTCTTAATCATAAAAATGATTTCTTTTTCACAACGTTTGAAACGTGCTTCTGTTATTTCGACGATTAATCAACGCTGTTGTTTCAACTACAATTTTAATTCGACGATTCATTGCTCGCGCTCAAGCTTCTCGATTGATAAGAAAAACGTTAATTAAAGCCAAAAAATAATTACTTAAATTAAATTCACGACTTTCGCACTTTTGCCCCGGAAACATAATTCATCGTTTTTCATTTGTAATTCGTACACTGAAGAATCGAAAGCCTATGAGAGAAAGGAATCTATGTGGAAACACGAATAAGTTGTTAAGCACGTACTTTCTTCTTTTTTTTAATAACAATAGCATAGGTTTTTACATTAATAAATGCCTCAACCATGAACATGGTTCGCACAGATCATCATCACCCTATATTTTTATTCCCTAAATACGTCGATACGGCAATTTTTGGCTTTGCACTGTTTCAAGAATACAACGACCTTTGACACGAGGAAGGAAGGAAAACCTTCAAATTTTGCTCATCAAATGCGGTAACTGGTATAAAAAAAATTGAATGCGTCTTCTTTAACAAAGTATTCTCTTGATACATTGGATTTTTTGATAAATGGTAATTTACCAAGAAACAAACGACTGTAATATCAAAATAAGATAAAAATTCGATATAAAAATCAATTATTCTCCATCGGTACGGGGGAAAGTACCAGCTGACCGTGAAATAAAAAATTTTTGCCAAGTGCTAGAGTCGAAATATAATATCATTCGATAAAAGGTCTAGAGCGTGCTTGACGATTAATAGGCAAATCTGAGCTTGGAATCGTAGCCCAGTTTGTCGAGGTTTGGATTGCAGGCGAAGTTGATCATCGGTGGAGGTCCGCACATGAGAACTATAGTGTCGGAGGATGGGGGAAATGTGTGCTCAGCGATTATTTCTGCGTTAATATGACCCGTGCTGTATTTCCAATCATCCCCGCTCGTGTCCAGTGTATACCAGACTTTGAATTGCTCAGGATATTTCTTCGCGATTTCTTCCAGTTCGTTCCTCAACAAAATATCCTTTTCTGTTTGGTTGGCGAAAAGTAGAGCTATTTTCATGTGATCAGAGGGATCTTTTGTGCAGGCACGTATCAATTGCAGCATCGGCGTTATCCCAGAACCACCAGCTATCATTATTGCCTAGTTTTCACAAAAACAACCAAGTGAAAATACTTGATGCTTTATTCAATAATAAAGGGCTTATTGGATCGAAAGTCACTGTTTTTACCTTGTTAACCTGGTATTCCACCGGTGGATCCTTTCGAAGCAACTTGATAGAGAATTTTCCAGTACCCTTGTACACCAAACGACCAGATGGTCCACGCACTTCGATCGTGTCTCCAATCTTCAGACTCTCAAGATGCTGAGACATTTTTCCACCCTCCGGAAATTTGGGATGTACATTTTTGAAGTAAATCTATGTGGAATTAAATTTTTTTTCATAAAGGTTGCTGTTTTAATTACGGTTTTACTGTATGGTTCAAAAAGTATCAAACTTCAAAGCTGCTGATACTGTACACTGTTTATAAATAAATATTTCAAAAAGTTTCACAATAATTTTTTTCATTTAATTAATCAAGAAATGAAAAATGTTTGAATTATTGACAAATTATGCTCAAGTTGCCAATTGGTAGTCTAGCTGAGATATTAAAAAATTCTCTCTTTTTGGCAAAAAGGCAGAGTCTGTAATAATATAGTTAAGGAGGTTGTAACGGAATGTCAAAGTCTGGAGTATTGCCTGAAAATATAACGATTTGATAGAAAATAAAATTGGCTTTCCAATAAGCACGAAATTTATATCGGTTATCGAACTTTCTGTGAAGATAAATACATTTGAAATTATAAATTTGCACAATAATTTTGCTTCACGTATGGGGTACAAGTATTCATTTGAGCAATTAACACATGTGGACACTAGAGAATTACATGAATTTTTGATATGATGTTCCTATGATTATTATTGATATTAACAAAAAAAAGTGAAGTCGTGGAACAAATAAGAAAAATTTATCAAGTTAATTGACAGTTCACTGTAACAAACCTCTTTTGTATTAGTTCAAAACAGTATCAATTTTTAAAAATATAAATTAATTTAAAACATTATGCTTCTGAAACGCATTAATAAAAGTGAATCTCGTATGAAAAAATGAATAAAATAAAACTTTTTTTTAATCCAGGTTTTTTTATAATTTTAATTTTCAAATAGTTATTGTATTGATTACCCTTAAGTTACAACCTCCTTAAACACCAAAATTTTACTTCTTACCAGGACAGAATGGTCTGTACGTCCTTAATTATAAAAATGATTATTTCAATGACTCTCGGTAAGAACTAAACTCACTTTGACCACCAAGTCGACGTAACCGTGGTCATCGTCGCTGGTAACGGGTGTGTAAGCGCGTATAACGACTTCTCCATTCAAGTTTGCGGTCAAGAGTATGTGCTGTCCAGTTTGCAGTCCCATAACGTGATCAGGAGTAGGTAGACCGAACCTGAATCTCCTCGTGTCCTGACTCAATATTTCTTTCTCTATGAGAGGCAATTGATACTTAATCGTTGAGTTTTCCAGCAGCACCGGCGAAGTCTTTTTCTTGCTCTTTCCCCTAAACGTTACGTAAAGTCCAACGACTACTAAGACTGCAGCTCCGATTCCTGCTGCAGCCAAGAACGGTAATACCTAAAAAATATTAAAAATTGGCCAATTATGAATTAGAACTGAATTGTTTTCCGGTTCGGAAATAAGTTATCAGCATAAAACGTTCGCGAGAAAAAAAAACGACACTACATTGGAAACCATCCGTGAAAAATGATTTGAAAAATTAACAGAAACGTGAATTCATAAATTCCGAGGAAAAAGTATAATTTATGAGGTTATCTTTGCTGAGCTCGAGGAAGAAATCGATGGAAATGTTACGACAGGTCACGTAATTCGCAGAACTTCAAAAAAACAACGAAGTGCCGATTTTTCAGGATTATTTAATGTAATGTAAACAATTAATTACCCGTTCTCGTGAGCTAGACATAATCTGCGTGATATTATTCCACGACCTGGGAACGAAGAACGACACGCGCACCGATCGCGAGATTTCCCGCGTGTGACTCCCAATTTATTTTAGCGTGGATGCACGCGCTGCTGCGGAGAAGTGCGCGTGCCCGCAACGGCCGGACACGGGACCTCAAGAATTTTTAAATACCAATCCATGTTGTACTACACGCGATAAAATCGTTACGAAACGCTAGTCTACTTGGGTGTCGGAAAAGGAAAAAAAAAAAAAAGACGTTGGTCGACTCGCGATGTCTTGCCATGTAAGTTGGACATCGAACATCATCGCGACTCGCGAGTCACTGATATATACAAAAAATTATATCACGAAGATTTCAAAAGATAATACTGATGCCTCTTATATCGAACGTTGAAATCTTCAGCGATCGTTTTTGTATGGCTTTTATTTCAGTACGAATATAATTGTCAGGAAATGTGTATTTTGGAAAATGAAAACAGGCGCATTGGACTCGGGTCTCTTATTTAAAATAGAAATGCACGCACATTCGACGATTCCATTTTGCTTCGATGCCCGGAAAGGACGGTGTGTTGCAATTATATTAATAGCTTTGTCTACGAGCGTCTACATTTTAGCGTCTACATTACAGAGTCCATATAGCATCATAAATCGTGAATAACCGCATAGAAGTGCTTCAGAGTCCAGAATATATAGACATTAATTAAAAGAAATGCATATACGAGAATATATATATATATATATATATATAATATATAAATACGTACTCGAGAATTTCCGACTGCCCAATTATCGGATAATTCGCTCTCCGCTGAGGTGTCAATCCCGGAAACACCTTGCATATTTGTTCCAAGCATTTTATTTAACCGTAATTAGACTTTTATATATATAAATATTTATCACACGTCGAATATTACAATAATTTAATGGAAATGTTATTTGATAAAAATTCAATAAAAATCTAGTTCACATACATGTCTAAATACGGGTTTACAAAGATTTTTTTCTTTTTCGAATAAATAATGGAATGTGTTATTGATGTGGTCGGACCACTACTGGCAGAAGTGCCTCTGAGAGAGAAAAAGAGAGAGAGAGAAAATGATAGAGAGGGAGAATTTTCAAGCACGGAGATACGTCCAGCTGATTAATGTATGCATATATACCGACAAGCTCAATGTCAAAATGTTTTACTCCGATCGAGTACGACACATTTATTATTTAATAAAAGCAATAATTAGCGAATATATTTGACTCTTTTTCGTATTCTGCGAGATCAGAGTTTTACCATTCTCGAAATTAACATTCGCTGATGTATACCTCGTTAAAAATGATCTAATTATTTTTCATGACGTGGCATATACTCGGCTCAAGTTCATTTTCCAACTGAAAAAAAGATTGTCTACGCTGTAACCACCTGTAGCGGAATCGAGCTTCCCGACAAAATCCCATGTTCGCATCGAACAATACAAATGAGTATAATTAATAATTACGCGGCCTCAAAGAATAGCATTAAGCTTGACTTTAAGGTAATTAGGAATGTTACACTGCGGTGCTCGGTCATGCATAAGTAATTGTATAAATTTTCAAAGTTATGTAAGAGGTCAAACACCAAACGTCACCCTATCGACTGAGCTTCAGTTCTGTGTAGATAAGGGGCGAATGCTACTCGAAAAAGTGATAAATTTTTCTGCCAGATGGCAGTGATGTCTCTTTGCAGAGTCGAATTGACAGATCACGACTCAAAATTCAGAGGTTAATGATTAATAAACAAAAGTTTGGACTATCGAAGAGAAAGAGAGAGAAAAATAAGATATTTCGTCGAGAGATAAGGGAAAAAATAAGGCTTCTTTAATCCCGATGGCAGTTCTTCATCGTGCATTGTTCACGTGGTTCAATATATTAATATTTCTGATATTACTCGTTTTGAGGTTGGATCAGAGAATACAATGGAACTGGTTCATTGTTTTCATACCCATGTGGCTCTACGACAACATTCTGCTCATTTACATTGTTTTCAACATGATCTCCCACTGTAAAAATGGACACGATCGAGTCAGCAGTCTCAGACGAAAAGTAAGATATTTTTTTTTTCTTTAACTCTTACGATTATCGTTTTACATTGTCTGCGAGAGTGTTTTGTTGAAAAAAAAAAGTTCTTTTCAGGGATGGTACATGACTGCCGTGCTTCTAAAACTGAGTACTCAGATTCTCATTTGCTTGAGACTCGAAGCTCCTCACTGGAATTTACCAGCAAAGGCTGTACTCGCTCCTCTTTGGATTCTTTTACCAGCTCTGGCGGTGGATGTCTTTATTCATCTTGTGCACCATTCAAGCTACTGACAGTGGCTCATGTAAACATTTTTCTAAACTCTCTATCATGGTGGGTTCAGTTCAATTATTTCTCGCAATAAATGTATATAAATGTATTTTTGTATGTTTATAAAATAAGTAAAATTAGAGTACAGCTTTTTGTATGCTTGTGCTGGTTGAAATAAATGCAAAATTTTGTAAATATTGTAAATATTGAGAAAAATTTAGATCAATAAACAAAGCAATTCAATGAAGAGAATAAATTCTCCTGAATAATTTCTAAAATAAAAAAAAAACTTTTGTAAAGTAATTTACACGTTGGTTATTAAATTTCCAAAAAAAATTAATTACTTTGAAACACATAATAACAGAGCACTTATGTAATAATGATGAATTGTGACAAGAGACGGAGCAACAAAAAAAGTACAAGTGTCTGTTGGTCTGGTCTACACCTGTGTCACACTTTCTGCAATGAAAAAAAAATTCTAGGCTACGACGTTAGTATGAAAATTATGCCAAAAATAGCATAAAAATGATTAATTATCTTTTTTTTTTATAGTTTTGGAGGGAGTCAACGAATCGGAGTCCAATCGTCAGTCGTGTCGAGACGTCGGGATCGCGAGCACGTGAAAATTCTTCACGCTGAGAACGAGAAACGTTCGAGAGCTTTTCTAACATCTTTTCGCCAGAGACGTCGTTATCAGAGCGTCGTGACCGACTGAGAAAAGGCCGCGCGTGTACAACACGTACTCTGCATGCGTTTGAGCACGAATACTATTTTATTCTCGAGACAAACTAAAAATAACGAACTCGAAGTTATTCAAGGATGATTCTCTACAGCGTAAATAGATTTTTAACGTGATTTGGTAACGAAGACGATATTTTACTAAGCTTCCAAGCGTTGTTGGATCGCTGATTAATTCGTGACGAGTTGCCACGTTATCGGACAAATCGTTTGTTACTCCAAGCTCGAACGTGTTTTTTTTTCTTTTTTATCTATCCTTTATTTTTCTCCTTTTCCTTTCACCATACCGTGAAGGTGAAACAAAACTGTAAGTGGTTTTTCTGTGCAATCGGCCTCTTCTGCGTTTCAAGCCAGTTAATGATTTTTCTCTCTCTGTGATGTAACAGAGATTTTCTCCCTGGGCTAACGGACGTCGCGAAATTCGAGTCGGCGTTATCAAAAAATTCAATCTCGGGGCGTATCATTTGTCATTTCATTCGGACAATCGTTCGTTTTTCAGACCATGGGGCCATTTTTAATATTTTTTTGGATTTTGACGATCTTCGGTACATACGATATCGCGAATGCCACCGTGACCGTGACCGAAGTGCCAGCTGGCCATTTGGCCGAATTGCCATGTCTCAGTAGCGACGATCATCATCGTTTCATGTTTTGGCAACTGACCGACGATAAAAACGTCATTGGCCCAGGTAATCCGATGAATGAGGAAAAATACAACTACGAAGTGCTTACAGGAAAACTTATGATAAGGGTGAGTTTCGATCTGACCTTTTTTATCGTATTTCATTTCAACATTTTCAAAAAGTTTCGATACGAAATAATTGAACGTTAAATGCGAAGAACCTTTTTTTTTTTAATAAACTCATGACGAACTCAAGGGTGTTTCAACTGCTGAATCCGGATTCTACAAATGCGTGTCCAGAGGAATAAACGATAATTCTGCAATAAATATACACGTTGTCGAGCTTATTGTGAAGAAGGATTGGGAAGAGGTCTGGGAAAATGATTTTGAGGTATTGGCTCTTCTTTAACGTCTCACATTATCGACCACTCAATTCTTCAAGGTTCAATCTTATTTAAATTATTATTTTATAGTAATAAATCCGTACTTGCGCATTCCTTTTCTTCCAGACAAATTTGCTTCGCAGTATGGCCGCTATTATGGTCATTGTGGTCGGTATAGCTGTGGTTTTGCTCATCCTGACGTTGAAGAGACGACGACAGAGATTCTTCGGTAAATTAACGAATAATTGCATCTTCTTGCAATTTCTACCGATCGCAGTGTTAAAAACCGTGTCTCGTACGGAACTTTGTTTTCTTTTTCCAGATCTGGAAGAATCCAGAGAGAATTCACCGGCGAGGTATAAGGAGAATTCTCAGATTACACCAACCGCACCGACCGGACAAAATTCCAATCCCGAAACTGTTGGAATCGACAACATGGGCCTCGATGTTGATTTTCCGAAAGTCTTTCAGCAAATGCGAAAAGAGCAGGGACTCCCTTGACGAGACAAAAAAGAAATCGATTCAAAATACTTCGTATACCTTCGAATTTTGATTCTATTTCTTTTTTTTTCTCAATTTTTTGGGAGAAAAAAAATTGCATCATTGTAAATATGCCATCTACGGTTTTGTAACATTTGTGAAATAAATAATCGTCAATTACGAAATGATGTATGCACACCTTGTCAAGGTTAGCGTAAAAATAAATTGTAAGAGGTAAAAAAAAATATTTTATGGAGTACACGAAATTGTCAGTACCACTGATTTGACATATTTCAAGTAGATGGACCAGGTACGTTGCTACTTGACGTGTCCATGAGGCTCTCGTCGATGGTGTCGTCCTCTTCGTCTTCCTCCTCATCCTCCGGCTCGACTTCCATCTCGAGAATTCTTATCTTACGATTGGATTCACTGAGAATGGCCGCAACCTTTCGTGGGCCGCTGACGGCCAAACGTCTCGCGGAAATTCCTTGGAAAGCTCGTGGCCAATTCGTCCCAAGTAGTTCACTCAAGCTCAGCGTCTCTTCGTCGTCTTCACTATCGAATATCAGCGAGTTGATAGGCAATTGGACCAAGTGCGAGGCGTAATTCGTTTTATTCACGAGTAAGAGGCTTATGTATTCTTGCGAATAAAACTGTAGATCGGAGATCATGAGGTCGTTGGAACTTTTCGTGAAAGACGCTGCAAAATTAAAATTATTTGAAGTTATTGTAAACTAGATTATTTTTTCAATGATAAATTTATGCTGAGACTCACTGTTCTTGGCATCTATAGTGACGAGGGATCGTTCATAACGAAGCTCCTCTTTTTCTTCGCACAAGGATTGGACTCTGAAGATCTTCAAATACTTTCGTTCCGCATCTGGGACGGCGATGAACAATTTTTCTTCCGCACTGACGATTTGCGTGCTCTGACAGGATTTTGAGGTCGCGAGTTCGGTCGATATGACTGTAAAGTGACCGACCAGGCCTTGATAAGCTTCGGAGAAAACATCGTCGATGGCTTCAACCATTTTTGCGTGTGACTGGAGCAGAGAAGCGTTGAGATCCTGCTTCACGATCAACGGATGCTCGTGGAGGCATTTATTTTCCGAAAGCATCGCGGCCCACTCGCTCCCTTCGGGCGTTAAACAAATTTGAAGTTTCTCCCGTCGTAAATACTGTCCCAATTTTTCTAAATTCACTCCTTTACGTCCACGAGGACTGTTGTCCGTTTTGTCGAAACCGTGAAGAAATTCCGCGATGAATGTCAATTCTTGCTGACTCACTCGACTCGCTTCCGAGGGAACTCGTTCATCCGTTAATCTTGCTATCACTACATACAGCCATCTTAAAATTAAAAAAAAATATATTTTTACGAATATAATCGTGTCAGGTGCGACGATGAAGAGTTGACGTTGCTTGTACTACCGAAAGAATGCTTTGTAATCTCGCATACTGTGGTCGATGACTTGTTGAATTTCGGAGGATTTGGCGAGAAAGGCTTCCGCAGCGTGAAGCCCTTTGGTTATTGGTTTTTCGTCCTTTAGACCGAGACTCTCATATGGGCCACCTAAGCGAGCCATTCCTCTCATTTCTGACAATTGATAAACCAGAGCCATTCCAACACTACTGAGATGTTTGAGAACGAGTTTCTGAAAAGATGAAACAATCATTTTATTCAGATAAAAAACGAATAAGTTTTTGATTTGAAAAAACAATTATAATAATTACCTGTATATTGCTGTAGCACATTTCAATACTATGACCAAGCTTTTTCAGACCTTTTTCCGTCAAGTCTTTCAGTAAGAAAGTTTCCAGTCTTGTCGTGGGAATGCCAATCATGAGAAGTTCCAGGAAATCAGCTGCCATCGTGCAAGGAGCATTACTCTCTGCGTACCTTGCCAATTTTTCATCCATTTCCAGCAGTATCGTCTCCCAGGCTTCTGATATTGCCATTAGCGTGTGAGACAAGTAATCCATCAAACATTCAATGTTTGCCTGTACCTGGGCAATTCTGAGAAAAGCGCTGCTCTTCTCAAGCAACGGACACGACAGCCTATGCACTTTTATTCCATTGCCGTCTCTGCAACTCGCCCATATAGGTCCTCCTGAACCTCCGCTTATCTCACATATCGTTCCATTTCCCATTTTAATCGTGCCACAGTAAAACATCCCAAAAACGTACATCGCTATTCCAGAATCTTCTAATCCTACCTGGAGACGAGAAAAAATTGAATCTACTAAATATTCATTATGATAACTCATAAAGATAGCAATAAAAAATGAACGTTTACTGACAAATAACATGTCGAGCGTCTGAAACAAGAAATCCTTGCGATCAGGCTCCTGTCCATAGCCTCTGTTTAAACTAGGTAAAGGAGGAAGATATTCTCCCGTCGCAGTTGTCACATTTTTCACCGTTTGACTGGAATTTTCAGCATCTGGATTTCCAATTGGCAGCCAAGCCATGCAAGTTACATTTTTGTCTGATTCTTGTTGTTTCATGTGAAGAATATTTTTATTTTCAATATCCACAAGGCATAGAGTTCTGGAGTTTTTGTAAGAGATCGCCAGATGCTTCCCGTCAGGTCTCCAGGCCAAATTTGCCACTGCGTTGTCAGCTTCGTGTTGAGGACTCAGTAACCAGACCCGTTGCCAGGTCAGCCTTTGTAGGGCGACTTCTCCTAAAAGTTTCCATTTAATTTCTATCTTATTTCCATAAAAAGCCGATAGGCGCAACAAAATTTTCTATCATACTTTCAGGCTCTGTTCCATTTTAATTTTAAACAATCATATGAAAATTTGTGATATTTAGTACATTTTAAAAGGTTGAACATATAGAGAAAAATTTTTTCAGACATGAATTTAAAAATATGTATACTTACCTTTTTTGTTAGCTACAGCCAGAAGGTCCATTTTGGGTGACCATCTCATAATTGTTATTTCAGCTGGAAGCTGACGCTCCTCGAGCTGTCTCATTGATCCGGACATCCTGGAGAACCCGCAGTTTCACATAATCGAGCAAAAAAACGATTGACAAACAAGAATCGAATTTCGCGAGAGCTTTTTTTGAGGTTATGCCTACCGGCATGCAAACGTAAACAGACCGCGTTTTCGCTCCCACCACTTGGCAAACGGCAAATAACTTTTGCCCCGAGAGCGGATGACATCTGTCGTCGAATATTACGATATATATCCATCAGATGCTATCCGGTGTTGGTTTGTGAACCCTGAGGACTTCCGGTCGCCATTTTGAATTATTAGTAACTCTCAGGAATTTCGTTTAAAAATAAATATTCCCCCGCACACGAACGAAAAGTTGAATGGTTATATGTCGAACGAATTTTAAACGTTTTCGAAAAAAGACTAATACTTCGGTTAAGGGGTTTCGATATCGTTGGCAAAAATAAATGAAGTTTTACATGTTAAAAGTGTAGGGAATCAAAATTTCTTAAGAACACGGTGAAAATTTAAAAGAACGTTCTTTGCCACTAAACAAATTTATATAAATTGAGAAAAAAAAATTGTCTACATTATTTTCGAGTAATCAAGCGTTGAAGTTACATTCTTATACACGAAAAGTATAGCTATATTATCTAAAAAATGATATTTCATGGTTCAATTGTTCGGAAAATAATTAGACGAAAATTCTAAAAAAATTCGTATTTACGCATTCCATATGAAAGAATATCCTCTCCAAATTTGAACGAATTTTTATTATTTCGTTGTGTATAAAAACCCCTTAACTCGTGGCAGCTGAGACATTTTTGAGTGTAGAAAAATAACGCTCGATAGCACTGATTATTATTCATTTATACGGGTGCATATATGGAACTTTAATTTGCACATTCGATGAATTTTTTTCATTTTTCATGAATACGTATTTTCATGAATAATTTAAAATGTGTCTTAAATAAGTATAAATGTTTGAATTCTTCGAGCGATCGCGAGGGTATCTCGTTTGAAATTCATTCACTTGAAAATCCTTTTTTAATTTTTATTTATTTTTTTTTTGGAAAAAATAGAGTATTATTAATCCGTCTGTGGCACGCGTCGCTGATAATCAGGCCACGGCGGCGTTGTGACGGCGCCATGCACGATGAGGCTTTCGTGGTCTAAAGCGAGAGTCCGAATGGGTTTCACGTCGTCGAAGACGCCGATGACGATGACGTTCGAGACGCGTCTGTTACGAGAGAGCGAGGTAAAAAAATGAAAGAAGGAGAGGATTATGGGTGTGGGCAAGCCAAGGAAGTGTATCCGACGAATTTCAAAGCTTTGTCGTATATATTTTCCGTTTCTCTTATCCTCTCTCTCTCTTTCTCACATATGAGACGGCTATTCGGGAGAAGCCACGTGACCGCGTAGAATCCGCGGCGTCGCTCGGGAAAATCTAAATCTGTCCGAGCCGAAAGGAAGAGATTTCGCTCCGTCGTCGTTTCTCTCTCCGTCTCGCTTTTGATTCTCCCGTGAACCTCGCGAGTTCTCGCGATAGTCAATAATCGGACCCGGATTGCACCGGATCGGTTCGCGAGGGTTCTCGACAAATTTTGTTTTTTTTTTTTTCGTTTCTGTACACAATTTCCCTCCCCGCGTCGAAGCCGCCGAAGGGCTGAGCATTTTTTCGATCCTCCAGACGAGGGGTCGATTCTTTTTTTTTCATCTTGTTATTATCGTTGTTGCCTTTTTTCGCGTCCGGTTGAAAATTATTGAGCGCCGAACGCTCTTCGTAACCACCCGGTTTTTTTTTTTTGAAAACCTGGTGGCTCGGGTGATCCGAAAATGATTCGCGTTGACGAGTCCGATCCGGTCGGAGGTAAGTATTATTTTATCGAGCGTTATTTTCCTTTCGAAGCATTTCTCGATTCGCGAGAAAATAAATAATTCCGATATTTCGTCTTTTGGAAAAAAAATTCCCCGAAATTTCCGTCGAACTTTGCCAGCACGTATTTTTGCGAGTAAAGATTGTTGAATATATCGTTCTTTCTTTTGCAGTTGCGAAACAATCGCGAGTATTTTTAGAAAAAAATGAACGGCACCATTGTTCGATGAGCAAGAGTCTTGATTTTATGTTTCCTCTCGCCGATGACTTTATCCATCATTGTTGCAGAAAATAAAATCGATAAATGAGAGAGGGTAACAGGTGCACATCGCAATAAACGAAATAACTATGATATTAGAATAAAAATGTGTATATATAAAAGCCAGACACCGTTGGATTCATGCGCCAACGAACAAAATTCTTGTAACTTGCCCTGGTTCGGTGTTTTGAATGCTACATGTATATATAGAATATTTATTATACACACGTATGGGGCGTTTCATGCCAAATTTTCTGGCCAATTCTTTTTCTTTTCGTGGCAGTGAATTTACTCCGGTTATATCTTTCGCAATGGTTTTCACTATATTTTTTAGTTCATTCACTGAAGGTTGTGCATGGTCATTAATGGAGAAAATTTTATAAGAAAAATAACCATGTCTTTATACGAATTGTGGTTAAAGTTTAGAACAATTTAAAGACTTTTTTTAGAAAACAGTATTTTTGATTTTGATATTATCAGAATTGCTATAGTTTGTATGAAAAATGTTCAAATTTTTTTTAAATTGTTGCTATGATATACAAAAAATGGATTCATTTTTCTCTTAAAATTCTTTTTGTGTACAATCCTAATAATTAGTATATTTATGACGTTATATTTAACAAATTGTCGCTATTTTTTATCTCAGTTTTAATATAAATTTGGCAATATAAACATAATTAATTCCATTAGATAAATTTCAGTGAAACATTTCGAAATTGATACTTATAAAAACATACACTATTTTAAATTTATAAAAAAAATTCACAAATATCTCATATTGTTAGCTAAATCTGATAAAATTTAGAGTTTGGAATATATAATAAATCTAAAACCATTCAGTAAACAGTTTTTAAATTTAGTATAAACTTTGTTCACATATTTAGGAACAACATACCAAAAATTGGTTCATTTGTCATATTAAAAAAATATATATATTTCATACATTCTTAATTTTATTATTGTTTTTTTCTTTAAATTTTATTTGTACCACGATTTTATTTTACAGAGGTAGAGCCTAGTTTTCCATACAGAGACGTAACTGTGCGACGAGGAGTCGATTTTAAGGAAAATTATGAAATTCAGTCGGAAATTGGACGGTGAGTCTGTTAAAAAAAATACAATTTGGGCATTAAATACTGCCTGTGTGTGTTTTTTTAAATGATTTTAAACACGTGAGAGAAATTTTCAATAACTTTTCTCTGGCAAGGAAAAATAATGAGGGGAAAGAAATTCTTTCTAGCGATTTGCGCATCACAAGACAATCCGACCTTCGTTATTTCGTCACTGTTGTCATCGACGATCGATCGATCGATCAAGGTCGCGTAGGCGTATCCCGATTAATTTTAATTGGGCTCGGTCATCGATTTTGGCATTCGATCAGCAGATAAGGAGACAAAGATTCTCGTTGTTTCGATTATTTAGTTCGACTTTTGTTTTTACCATCGATTTTCCACTGTGTTTTCAAAATAAACACAGTTTTCAAAAAGTAGAGCATACTTTCTTTTTCTCAGCGTATTATTATTTAGAAATTTGATATTTTTCCGTATCGTCGATCTAGAATTCGTCGACATGCCAAGAAAACTTTTGAAAAATCTTGCGAAAGAATTCACAAGTATGGCGGCGCGCACGTGCGAAATTCACGTCGTTCCAAGAATCAAAGACCCGAGATTGAAAAGCTCGAGGATTGAGAGTCGCGAATGGCAATATTTCTTCCTTCACACGGTGCAAAACTCCGCTATAGCGTCCTTGAAAATTATGAAATTATTGGCACGCATCGTAGTATTTTAACCCGTACGTTTCTTTCGGTCACGTGACCGAATTAGAGAACCGCCCGTCCAGTTCTGACACACTCGTGTGTAACTGGATTTTCGGTATTTCAAATATTTCTATCGCAACGGTCCGTTCAAAAGTTTCTTTACAATGTAAACTAAAAGTACGAAATTATCAGTTGAAATTTGTTTTTATAAAGTTTTTTTTTTTTCAAAATATATGAGCGCGTTTTTTTATATCATAGAGATTGGTGTAATATTTTAGAAAGCTTTACCGTCTAGAAATGTGAATATTTTTTCTTGAAAATTAAACATTTTTAATTTATTAATTCTTATGGAATGCTGTACAACAAATTTCGACTTCCAAATAATAAAAATCTAAATTTTTATTCAAAAGTCTGTTTGCACGTGAAAACTAAATTTAAAATCATTTTGTTCAATTTCTTTGGATAGAATTTATAAAAAAATTGCATAGAATAACTTTGCATTATGTTAATAAAAATGCACTGACATCAATGACAAACTTATTTTATATATGTTTAATTTATAATTTTTACAAGTTACAAATTTGAAAAAGCATCATTAAATTTTTTATTTCTAATAATTGTGTAAAAAATGTGCTTAAACTGCCGGTGTAAAAAAATTGCTTTCGACGATCTCAGAGAGGATCCCTTATTATCGAGAATATATCTCTCGCGTGAGATATATAATTAATATTACCAGTTAACAGTCAAAAAATTGACAAGTTTAATGGAAAAAATATAAAGCCTAAATTTCACTAATTTATATGATGAAAGAATTGACTTTCTGTGAAAAATAGTATCAAAACCAAATTAAAGTTAACATAAAACAAATTTTACTGTTTTACCTTTATAGTGATTTACTATAAATTAAATATAAAAATTGGACTCTTATATAATAATACAAGTCTGCGTATGTTTGTAAAAGAACACAACTAATTCTTTGAATATTGGGATAAATGATTAATTATTCGAAAAATGAATGATTTTAAAAAATTGTCAATGTATTAAAAATTAAATAACGTTTTTTTTTAATTCGTCAAACTCTCATAACATTGCCTTGAATTACAAAAATACTCTAATGAAGAATAATATCGTCTTTCATAATAGTTCAAGGTCAATGATTATCTCGAAATTATTAATGAATGCATTGACATTCTTACGAAAAATGTTTGTAAATTAAAAAGTGATGATACAATTATTACCATCATTTTCACTCGACTTTGAAATGTTTTACTACCGGCAATACACATGTAGCAATGCTCAAACATATAACTTATAGTTACGTGTATATGTGCACCAGCTGTCGATAATTTTCAAAAGGTTTTAGAACGCTGCGGGCTATGCGCACTGACAAAAATAATTATTAACAACTTTCGTAAATGGCCCGTAACCTCACAAATTTTATTTTTTTTATTTTTTTTTGAAATTCAAATTCGATAAAATCTATATGTAACATATATTTTATACGTATTTTATTTTTCCTATACTTTGTATTTATTACATATTCGAGTAAATAGCTAACGCGATTCGTCGCACTTTGATACTGTCATGAAAAAAGTAAGTTTAATAAAATAAGTATATATTCAGCATTTTAATTCAACACTAACATTCAACTTATCTATTTAAGTGGATGGATTAGGTGTGCAAGACCTAAATATTTATACATGAATAATTAAAAATTACAAGAATACATTTTTATGTTTGCAAAACTAAAATTTCTTCTCAACCTTATTTTTCGTTAAAAAAAAACAGGTAATTTTATACAGTTCCAATTATTCGTAAAAAAAACACAAGAACATAATGGGGTTCAAAACTTGGCGAGCTATGCCGACAGAATTATAGTTATTCAAAAATGACAACTTTACTGATTATTATATGGAACTAAATATAATTTACACAAGTCTTGTTTGGTTTACACTATTTTGTTTTACATTACATTGCTATACTGTAAAACATATTATTTAGTTCGAAAATAATTAATCTAGTTGAAACTTTACGCTAAATTCTACTATATTAATTTCGTATAGTATATAACAGCACGAATTGACCAAATTTTAAAAATTTTATCAAAATCGATGATTTCGTTTTTTGATGCAAAATGTTTAAAGTCGAGTTTTTTTTGCATAGGTTACACACATCGTCTAACAGATATTTTTATCACGATCTTATCCAACAGATGTCTCCCAAAAACTAAAATTCGATATAGATTGAACCAAATATAAGACGTAAAAAATGTAAAAATTTTATTTAACCGTGTAATTGACAAGTTTGTTAAAAAATACAGTCACGTTCTTGGCGAAAAGCATCAAAATCTTCTCGAGAGCTGCTCCGATCTATTTTTTCAACTTTGTTTCCTCAATACTTAATAAATAAGCACCGTTTCTTAAGAATTTGACACATTAGCAGTGATTACAAAATCAATACCATAATTTAATATCGTTAAATATATAATAATTAAACCTGCATATATTTTAAATAAAATAATCCACTAGACTCGAAAGAATTGATCGAACTATCTCAAATGTTTGAAAAGTCGAAGTAAAGTGGAAAAAAGCCTGCTCTAGATGTGCAACTACCGGGACGTTTACCTCGTGCATGACTGATTGCTGATAGAGATCGTGACAGGTATCGATAAGTTCAAAAGTTTATGAGAAAAAGTCGAAGAATCGTGATCTCGTGGGTGCTAGCTGCTTGTGTTTCGGTAATCAAGGTCCCATACGTGTCTATAAATAATGCGTTCGTCTACTCGGAGGGTTCTCGGTCGCCTCACAGAGGCCGCAACGCGTTCCAATCGCGACGATACTGATCTCTTGCTTTTTTTACCGTTGTGCTTGGACATCGGAGAGCGCGAATGGAGCGAACGAGAAAGAGAGATGAGGAAGAGAGAAAGAATCACCAACGTTCTCGACATTGACTCTCTTGACACGAGCTTTGAGCTTTGACACTTCTCTTTTCTTTACTTTTCGTCTCGACCAAAAAAAAAACAACAAACGAACAACAAGAAAAAAGCAAACTTCTTTGCGTCTCCTTCTACCATTCTTCAATCTTTTTTTCTGGCTCGTCGCTTCTCTCGCATATTTTTCTCTCTGTCGTTCGAAAAAAATTCCTTTCATCAGCGCGCATTATTTACTAGAATTTTGGCCCGATTACAAAACTTCGGTATCTTTTTCACACCACAATGCATTCCGGGAATCTACACTTTTTAGCAAAACTTTTGAAGTGAACTCTGATGAATCGCAAACGTGCAATATGAAAATATATATTGAAAATTTTCATTTATGTCGAGTTACGTTTTTTATTTTTAATTTGAGAAATCAGTTTTTATTCATTTCTCTCTTTTTATTCATTTCTTTCTTGATGTCGTTTTAATGTTCTCAGGTCATCAGCGTGCATTATTTATTACAGAATCTTGGCCTCATAACAAAACTTCGTCATCTTTTTCTCACCACGATGCATTTCGACAATTTTCACTTTTCAATATTTCATAAAAACATTTAAGATGGTTCGATTAATCGTTCAGAGCCAATGGAAATATTAAAAATTTGTATTTCGTTGAGTTACGTTTTTCTATTTAATTTCACTGTCTACTGACATTCCTATTTTTTTTTCTCTTTCTTTCTCTCTTATAAGTTTCTCTCTGTCATTTGAATAATGTATCTCAGTTCATCAGTGTGCATTTCTTACGAGAATTTTGGCCCGGTTACAAACGTATGTCTTATTTTCACCATAATGCGTTTCAGCAATTTACGCTTTTCAGTATTTAAGATTTAGGATGGTTGGTTAAGTTATTTAGAGACAATGAAAATACTGTAATTTTTTATTTTTAAATTATGTTTTTTTTTCAATTTAACATTCAATTTAAAAAAATTTCTTTATCCCTTAAATTATTCTATATAGATTTTATATTCCTACGTTTAATTGTTTTTTTTTACTGTACAATCCATCACTTCGTATTATACATATATTGTAATTTTCATCTATATAGTTGCAACTTGGCCATAGATAAAACGATTTATCTGCTTATTTATCTCTCTCGTATGTTTTTTGCTATCATTTGAATAATCATAGTTCATCAACGCGCATTATTTACTAAAATTTTGGCCCGATTACAAAACTTTGGCATTTTTTCCCGCTCACAATGCATTTTCGGTAGTTTGTGCTTTTTGGTATATTTCAAACATTTATCTGAAAAAAAAAAACATTTCAAATAAACGAATGAATTGTTCGAGAGAAGGGAAAAAATGTGTGATTTTTAAATGTTTACGTTTTCGGACAAATAAAATTTGTTTTTAAATTTCCTAGTGTACCAACGATAAAATTAGACTTTTTATCATTATTTTGCTTTGCTCGAGAGAAGAGTCGAAAAAAAAAATTTTTTCTGCTCTTTATCCATCGATGGATCTTCAAAAGGATACATTTCGTTGAATTTATTGTATTTTTCGCATTTGAAAATGGCAGTGTGAAAATAAAGGAATGGAAAACAAAAATAAAAATGTATTTGGCTCGTTTCAGCGGCAAATTCGGGACGGTTTATCACTGCAAAGAGAAGACAACTGGCTTGTTCTTGGCAGCGAAAGTTGTCACGACCACGAGAAAGGAAGATAGACGCTCGGTCGAGCGGGAAGTCGAGATCATGCGAAGACTTCAGCATCCAAGATTGATTCAACTTTACGACGCCATTGATAACGGGAAACAGTTTTACGTTATTCTCGAACTGTAAGCAGACTCAGAAAAACCTTTTTAGCGCCGTTTCAAACGTCAGGCGAAATTTCGAGTATACTTTTTGGCTATTTTTTGACTTTATGGCTTTTCTAACAATTCTAACGATGTATCCGCAGCATTCAAGGTGGCGAACTTTTCGAGCGAGTCATCGACGACGACTTTGTTCTCACCGAAAGAAGCTGCGCCGTATTCATGCGACAAATTTGCGAGGGAATCGAATTCGTTCATTCGCAATATATTTTACATCTCGACATGAAGGTCAGAGCCAACAAATTTTATATATTTTTGTTAAATATTTTTTTAATATACTATCAGATATGAAATTTAATAATATGATTATTAAACATAAGAATATTTTATAACAAATATTAAATATATTATAAAATATTAATCCTGGAACACTGACGCACCTCCGTAATATTACAAGTTACTCATGTTGCCTCAGATTACTATAGAACGTTTTCAAATTGATTTTCAAATTTTACCTAAAAATAATTAAAATTAACGAATTTATAAGTATTTTTAGAAATATGTGATTACACACTAATGACAGACTAATAAAAATATTTAAAAATCATTTAATTGACTGATTGATATAGGACTATCTTAAACCGGGGATTTTATTTCAAAAACAATATGAAAGTTCTTCAACCAAAATGCAAAATAAATACGAGGTTTCATAATTTAGTAATCGAGGTACTCAGCATTAAAAATTGATTAAAAAATAAAGAGAAAAAATAACGATTTTTAATCTTATAATTACAGCCGGAAAATATTCTATGCTTGACCAAAGAGGGCAACAGAATAAAAATAATAGACTTCGGGCTGGCCAGGCAGTATGACCCGAAGAAGAAGATGCAAGTCTTGTTCGGTACTCCGGAGTTCGTCGCGCCGGAAGTCGTTAACTTCGATCAAATTGGATTTGGCACCGATATGTGGAGCATCGGAGTCATCTGTTATGTTCTGTTAGTAATTTTTTTATTTTTCATTTCTCATTAATTACTCCATAAATTAAAAAAAAAAGAACTTAAGGAGGTATCATCGGATATATGAAAATGAACCGTGGTTATTGTATTTAGAATGAATTTTTAAATAAACTGTAATATCTTGCACGTCATTGGAGCGAGTAATTTAATTATTAATCATAAAAATATATATAGATACCAAACTTTCAAGAGAATCATATTAAATTTTAATACCAGATATAACACTAATCCAAAGAAATCCAAGTAAAATTACAACTTCAAAAAAATTTATTACATATATTTTTAATTTACTTTATCTTTATTACTATATTATTTTTATATAATGCATATTATATGTAATATAATAGTATTATTATATTATATATAAATTTTTTTTAATTTTATAAAATCTTATTAATTTTCATTGTTCACTGCAGATTGTCCGGTCTTTCTCCATTTATGGGCGACACTGACGTCGAGACCATGGCGAATGTGACCATCGCCAAATACGATTTCGACCACGATGCTTTTGCCGATATTTCCGAGGACGCCAAAGATTTCATACGATCTCTTCTCATCAAGGACAAAGAGTGAGTTGGACTAATTGCAAATAGTTTAAAATTTATTTTCTATCACCGGAGTTGCCTTTTACTCTAGGACCGAATTCCCTTGGACTAACATAGAATTTTGTTTTGAGTACAGAGTTTATTTTCAATAGACGCAAACTGCATCTATTAAAAATATGTTTTTTTCCCTGTAGCTACATTTTGCATAACGGATCATGCTCAGTCAATGTATGAAAATAAAAATGGATTTTTTACTGTATTTATTAATTTTGTTTTTTTTTTCAAAATTTTATTTAGGCAAAAGTCAAGTTCATTCGACAGAAAATTATCTAGAATTACGTATAATGTTGACATTAACACGTGCATGCACAATAGTATATTTCAGTACACTTATTTATTAAAAAGATCTTTGATATTTTAGAATTTACCAAAAAAAGTTTATCTTGAAACTTGTAAAGCCTGAAAAATAATAATCATAAAAATCTTAAATAAAAATGACGAATTCTTTTTATACAAGGAGGAATGTCGAAGTCTAGAAATGTGATAAAAAATAAGATAGTTCGATAAGCAATAAAATTGGTTTTCAACAAACATACAATTTTTATAAAAATTATTAGATTTTCCAAGGAGAAAAATCAATCTCAAAAATCAAAATTTAAATAGTGATTTTCTTCCATCTATGTAGCATCAATATTCAATTACACAATTAACACATTCAAACACTAAAGAAACATATAAATTTGTGACAAATATTTTTCTTGTAAAAATGTATTTATAGAAGAAAATCTAAATAAAACATATCAAATTTTATAATAATCAGGATATACTTGTCACTTTTACATAGTAAGATTTACCACATCTTTTAAGTGTATTTATCACAAAAAATTGAAAAAGATTAATGAAAATTAGTTTCGGTATACGAAAGTTGTTTGAAAAAAAATATCAGTGGTTTTCTAAAAATGAAATGAAAGGAATTAATTTTTAATTTTTTTCTGGCTGAGTATGATCCCGTAAATAGCAATAAACATTTACGTATTCCTTCCTGACAATTGCGTGGTAGAGTTGTTGGTTATTTTGAAGTAGTGCGATTTTTTAGCGTGATTAAATATTCAGTATATCGCCGATCTCGAAAGATACACTTTGTCCAAGAGGAGTAAAGTCTGTGGAATGTTGGGCAACTTTTGCACTTTTGTGTCTTTTTCGTTGTCGCTTGACATCGACAGCAATCCCCGACAAAATCGTCCGTCATCAAACTCGAATGGCTGCAATCAGAACCACAGTCAGACCACACGAAACGAATGAAACCGAACAGCGCAACAAAAGTAAACGAGAAAATCCTGAAAGACAGAGCCCATAGATTTTGTAAATAAAATTATTTTTTCAACAAAGAAAATTAACGAGAGAGAGAAAGAGAGGGAGAGAGAGAAAAGAGAGAGAGAGAGAGCGAGAGGGCGAAGAGACAAAACTGACGAGGACTCGATAATAACCAGAAATTCGTCACCTCCAAGCATGCATTCCGATTCACTTCGTGTTTTCATGTTCGACAAAAAAAAGTGCACGATAGATCGATGGAAAACGAAGAGAAGATAAACTCGAATCTAAAATAACAAAATGCATAAATAAATAAATAATTAAATAAATTAAATGTAAATAAATAAATTGAAATTTAAAGGCCAGAGAGATTGATTGGTTTTCATTGATTGATTAATTATTTCTTCATTGCCGTGGGACATACCATAGGCAAATTTTCATAAAAATCATAAAACTTTTAAACTCATATATATACTAATTTTAAATAAATTTATACTAACACACTCTATTTACGTTAACTTAAGGTGATCGTACTGTTACAAGTGTTAATAGATAAAAATCTTAAATTAATGAATGTCGTAAAGTTAACAAAACTGTACAATAAGATAAAAATGTACATATATCATATTTAAATGAGCAACTAAATTTCGAAATGTGTTATTTTAATACGAGGTCTTTGGTGGAATGCCCATTGTATTATTTTGATCCAATTGACAATTATAATTAAAATAATCAAGCAAAGTTTTGATTAACTTTTTTTATTATTAATTACCAACAATTTATATGGACTTATAAAAATGTAGGTTATCGATATAATTACCGAAATATTTTCCATTTAAATTGAAAAATACATGTTTAATACCGTAAAACCAACGTAATTGATCAACTTTCCATAAAATATTCATCTTTTAACGCCTTATTTAAGGCGTTAAATATTTAATAATCAATCAAGACTTGGAATTTTCATTAAAAGATGTTTCTTTAATTGGTATTAAATATCGCCTATTGAGTAGCAGCACGATCCTCTTAAGCTCGCTTCTATTTATCGATTTACAAATTGAACGAATATTTTGATATTCAGTAAAGTATAAAAATGAGGAATAAAAATAGTGAAAATCGGTTATTGCATCGTTTCTTCTTCACGGTTGAACAAATGATAAAAAAGAGAAACTGTCAAACGCGTTGGAGCTTTCAGCAGTCGTGTTCTGAACCGGCCAAAAAAAAAATGAAGAGACAAATGAGTATTTGAGCAGAGGCCAATGTTGAATGGAAAATATGTTAAGATGGCTGGTTGGACGATGAGATGAAGGAGATATTGAAAGATATATTGTATAGAAAGAGAAAGAGAGAGAGGGAGGGAGAGTTGACGCAAGGTGAATGTAACTTGTATTGCAGAAAGCGAGCTTCGGCGACGATATGTCGGAACCATCGTTGGCTCGCCCCGAGGATGCCGCCGAGGAAGACGACGAAGGACCCGGGGGGTGCGACTGAGTCATCGAATCCGGAGAAGAGAGCTCGATTGAAAGAAGCGGAAGGAGGCTCCAAGGACGAGCTCGACGTGACCAAGGACAATCTGCGGCTGTTCGTCGAGCGATGGCGGGAGCATCCGAACAGCCCTTATCAGCTGGACAACGAGGGAGTGATCGTGCGCGGGACGGAAACGAATTGGTCCGGCCGTCCGGATAACAATCTCGAAACGATATCGCTGCGCGGTCAGAGTCCCTCCCCTTGCGGCAGCGTATGTAGCACAAGCTCCGAAAGTAGCGAGCAGCGACCGGAGCAAACTAATTCTCTGCTTGCCGTGCCGAACAGCATAGTTTTGGGCCTGGAGCGCCGGGCCTCGGAGGGAAATTTCGGTAATTCGGCGCACAGCAGGAGAGACCCGGCGGTGCAGATCGTCCTAGCCGAGGAAATAATCAAGCTCTCGGAGCACCTGCGAAGCCTCGCGATGGGCCAGCTCGGCGACGAGGCGCTCGCGGCGAGGGAGGACGCGGAGCAGCTCCGGAACGATCGGGAGGACGATGCGAGGAGCAAGGGGAGCCCGGCCCGGGCCGATTCAAAGCGCGAGACGAACGAGATCTCCGAAAAGCTGTCGACGATCGCGAGACAGAGGAAGATCAACGGGACGACCTTCAACGGTGGACGCACCGGTACCTACGACAGCAACAAGTCCAGTAGCCTGACTAGCTTTAGCCTTAAAAAGACGAGTCTGCTGAGCAACAAGACGTCTCGAAGGCCCGACCCGAGTCGTCGCGATGACTCTGCCCACGAAAGGTCCAACCAGGAGAATTCGAATAATCAGGAAGAGAGGAGCAAAAAAGTCACGTGGAGCATAGAGAATAAGAGGGACGAGATTGACGAGGAGACGCCGGCGGATCGTCTGTCGAGCATCGATCTGACGCCGCCCTGGCGACGCTCCAGGACGATTCGACGCTTCGGCGAGACCTGCCGCGACGTGCCGAGGATATCGAACCTCCGGGACATCCACAAGAACCTGAATCTTAACGAGCCGACGAGCGCCAAGGACTTGCTCCTGCAGCTGTTGAACGAGTGGGACGACACGAGCCGGCCCAGCGGCGTCGGCAGAAAATCCGTCAGCGTCGACTGGTGCGGCGAGGAATCCGTCGCCAGGCGCTCCATTAATTCCCTCGCGGAGTACTTTCAGTCCGAGAGGGACAAAACCACCCCCTGTGTCCCGGCCGCGACGACTTCCTCCGTCAATCGCTGAAACCTCCATCGCATTTCCCCATTTCATCACTCTGCCAATCAATTTTGAGGTATTCCAATCACAATCGAGCCCAGATCGAGCACTCGCGTAATACTGATTATTCAATTACGATGCACTGTTGCAACGTCGAGAAAAAAAAAGAGGAAAAAACGATACCTCCGTTTGTACTTTCTTGTTAAACGCGTCAAATATAATATGCTCCGGACGTTGGACGAATTCGTCGATGTAAAAAATGTATAAAGAACTGTAAGAAATATATAAATGTTAATATATATGCAGTGTATACAGAGTGTTTGATAAAAAGAAAGAAGTAAAAAGCTGTGACTGAAGAGAGCAAAAAAAATGTATTCAAGCCAAAGAAAAAGACACAAAAGTTATTAACAAATATTGTAACGGTAATTTAACAAACGATGTGTCAAGTGTTTCGAGATACCGTGAATAAGATTTAATCCGAATAATCGACGTGAGAATTTAATATTAAAAATGTGTATGTTTGTGTATATTGATGTTGAATAATTTCGCAGAAAGAGACCCCTCGCCGGGCAGATTTTGGAGCATCGATGGCTCGCTGCAGCGCTCGATAATCCGATATCGAAGGTCAGACTGAAGCGTTATGTGATCAAGAAACGTTGGGTCAAGGCGGTTAACGCGATCCTGGCGCTCAATCGAATGGGCGCTCACATCAACGTAAATCTTTTATGAAAAAGGAGAAGGAACCAACGACCTTTCCTTATTGTTCTAACTTATATATTAAAGAATTTCAAAGACAGGATTCAGATAATCAGAATAAAAGCACCTTATTGAATAACAAAATTACTAATAAGTATTAAAAGATCAAGTCAGTTCTCACAGATTTGAACGTATTTGTTTATTTTCCATTATTTTTATTTTATTTGTTTCGTGAAAATAAATTGTTTGTTTTTTTTCTTTAATGTTGTGAATAATGACATCAAAGAGAGTACAGCAGTTCTTACGTCAAGCAATGAAAGGAATATTTGTTAAAGAGAGGTTTCTTAGGGGTGGACTTATTTCAATCTACGGTTTCGTTCTCTATGCTAAATCATATAACTTATTGACGTGTTCTACTTTATGATTCTAGGTCAGCTTTATTTGATGTATCAAAAATTTCGAACAATAGCAGTAATATGTTACGTAATTCATAACCATACTTCATCGAATAAGGATGTCTGAATTGTAGTTGGATACATTTTTTCAGGAATTATGTCTTTATCATCTGCGAAAGTTAAAATTAAGTGGTACTCGAGTTTCAGCTCTTGAGATAGCTTTGAAGTCGAAGCAAGCTTCGAATTTATGAAAGGTCAGAAAGGATATGACGTTGAAGTATATACTTATCGTTGGAACGCAACGAAAGGTTTTTCTTTTGATACGTAACTCATTATTTTTTCCGGATTCGCATTAAAGAAGAAAAACGAAAAAAAAAACCGCAAACCGGAACTCATTCTTTCGAAAGAATGAAAGATGCAAAAAATTCGTTACTGGCTTCCATTATGAGAATTTTCCTCTCTTTCATCGTGCAATCTCTTTCTTTGATAAAAGAGAAGCTTTGCAAAAAACAGCGACATCCGGACTCCGGAATAGAGCGTTTCAGGAGAAAATTTCCTACGCATACGCTATAAGTATATACAGTAATAAGGGGCATTAATATTGGGGCACTTGGTTTTTCAGATATTTTTTGGCCAAATTGTCTGATTTTTAAATTTCAAAAAAGCACCTTCGAATAAATTTAATTAGCTTTCGAATGAATCTAGATTCATTCCTATGGGATAATAATTGTTTCCGTAGCAAAGATTTTTGCATATCAATGCAAATCGGGACTAAGTGACGTTATCAAATTGGGGACGTATGATAATGGGACGAATTTTTTGATCATGGCCTATCGAAAGGGTATTTGTCGGATCGAGGTCAGTCAGTGATTTTTATGGCAGTACGTTAACTGTACTCTTCACTTCTCTACTCTTGACATTATTTTTTCGTATTTCATCTTGAATGTGGCTATTATTAAAAAAATGGACTATTTACTCATAAAAAACTCTTCTGCAGTTTTAAAACGCCAAATTTAACTTAAAATATGGTCTTGAGTAAAGAAGTGAAGAGTAAAGTTAACGTACTGCCATTTTTATAGAAACGTCTTGTAATACTCTTTTGATAGGCAATGATTAAGAAATTCGTCCCATTATCATACATCCCCAATTTTGTAACGTCACTTTGTCCTGATTTGCATTGATATGCAAAAATCTTAGCCACGGGAACAATTATTATCCGATCGGAATGAATCTAGATTCATTCGAAAGCTAATTAAATTTATCCAAACTTACTTTTTTGTAATTTACAAATCGGACAATTTGGTCGAAAAATATCCTAAAAACCATCAGGTGTCCCGACATAAATGCCCCTTACTGTATGTCATTGCTGGAATAAAAATCCGGAAACTCTTATAGATTGGACATAAAATACTGATTTTTAACAATAAATATCTGAACTTCAAATTATTGAAATCTCTTTTAATTTTATAATCACATATTTGTGCATATCATAAAAATTTGTACAAATATTTCGATAGAACTACCTTATTAAAAAAAAATTATCAAAATCTATTATTCAAGAATTTTTAAAAAATGTATGTGGTTTAAAATGTTCAACTTTAATAATAATAATTTTTAGCTTAATTTTCGATAATCATCAACTCTAATATAAGCGCGTTCCACTTATCGCCCAAAACGCCCACGAAGACCCAAAACCAATGTAATGAGGACGGGTCAATGGCTTCGCGGGCGACAAGTGGAACTCCCTACAAATGTACCACAGGGTACCCAAGGTTACTAGTGTCTCCACTGTGGGCGCTCATCGAGGTTGTTGCAAACTTGCGAAACGTCAGTTATGAACGAAAAATCGAATTTATTGTTATAAATCCAGTCACAAATTCTCGAGATTAGTACGAAATGGATATTCACTAGTCAGTGAATTGACAGTGCTACATTTTAAATCATCAATTATTTAAACTCACTTTTGGAACTCGACACATTTGCTCAGTTTCGGGAGAAATGGTAGGTTATGAATTTTTGTTTACATTGTGTATGCTTTCAAATTTTTATACGCTCAAACGATTCAAAATATTCACATCGTCTCTGTGAATTTATTTATGAGGTTCAAGTGAAACTCATGCAATTTGCTATTAAAATTGAGCAAAAAATATGTTTTTTAGGATGATGTTTGGAAAAATTGGAGTCCCTACGCAAGGGATTATGATCCTCTAAGAGCTGGAAGCATAGACGGAACGGACACAGAACCTCATGACAAAGCTGTGACTCGTGCGATACAAGCGCACTACGAACCACCGCATGGATTGAAATCTAATCCGTATAGGACGGTCTTTGTGGCTCGATTGAATCCAAAGTTATCTAAGGATGATTTGATAGAAGTTTGTATCGTGTTGACCTTTTTTAGACAGGTTCCCTTTGAGTGTCCATTTGACAAATTTATATTTTGACGATTTCAGTGCTTCTCCAATTGCGGCAAAGTTATTAGGGCCAAGTTGGTTGTGGATGTAGTTACGGGCAGTCCTCGTGGCTATGCCTTTGTCGAAATGAGCACCGAAGATGAAGCAAAAAAAGCTGTTAGAAAAATGCACGAAACCATGTTGAAAGGATCAAAGATATTCGTTGATTTTGAGTGTGGTCGAACAATGAAAGGCTGGAAGCCAAGAAGATTAGGTATCTTTCACTTTTTAACAAAATTCTTCTTAAATAATTCTATCAGAAACAAAATATTGATTCCAATTCATTGGAAACGACTATAAAGAAGTATAGGAATTGGTTAAATTTTTGATGTATTGCTTCTAAGTATGTGAAACAATATAATATTACATTTTTAAATAGTTTTCTTAATAATTAAACTTCAAGGTTACTCAAATTCAGCATTACTTCTTATGGGAAATTTGTATACGTGTCCTGAATATGAATTAAAAAATATGAGATATTTTTAAATGTTTTTTTTAAATACATTTTTAATAGTACATATTTTTAATTGATCTTAATTAATTGTTTGATGAATAAAAAAATGTTTCAATTGTTGACAACATATGTCTAATTTGCCAAATTAATAGTCAAACTAAGATAGGAAAAAATAATATATTTTTGCAATGGGCTGAGATTGAATTTTATCAATAAATCGTGAAGAATTAATTTTTTTCTAGATTTTGTAGTTCATGCGTCATCTAGTACTAGATGAAAGAAGGTTTATGCACATTTTTAATGATTTTTGAAAAAAAATAATTTCATGATTTTGATTTTAGGCGAAAAAATACTCTGATGTGACATCGCGCTAAAATCTCTTTAATAAATAATTGTATTTGATTTCATTGCTCATAAAATATTTTTTTTTGTAGGAGGAGGTTTCGGTGGTAAAAAAGAATCTGGTCAATTGCGATTCGGGGGAAAGGACAGACCATTCAAGAAACCAATTATCCCCGACATTCCACGAAGTTCATGATAAAACATCTCTTTTGTAAATACATTAAATTAATGAAAATTCGAACAAACGGCGCGATACGTAGATGTGTAAAATGAAAAAAAAAATAAATAAAAAAATTTAAAAAAACAAAAAAAACAATTAAGCCAGAATTTCGTTATGTCGACTTTGTATTATTTCAAACGTAAGGAAAATTATGAAAAATAAATTAGAATAAATTTTATGATATCCTTAAAATTTCTAAACGATTTTGCAAAAACGATAATGATTCTTTGGGGGATAACGTTACGTCGTATCGAAATAAAGCGAGCGAAGCTCGAAGGTACGAGTGCAATTTTGCAAATTTCATGAAATCCTTAAAAATTTTAAACGATTATGCAAACGATAACGATTCTTTAGGGGATAACGTTACGTCGTATCGAATGAAGCGAGCGAAGCTCGAAGGCACGAGTGCAATTTTGCATATTTCATGAAATCCTTAAAATTTGTTGACGATTATGGAAACGATAACGATTTTTTTGGGGGTAACGTTACGTCGTATCGAAATGAAGCGAATGAAGCGAGCGAAGCTCGAAGATACGAGTGCAATTTTGCAAATTTCATGAAATCCTCAAAATTTGTTAACGATTATGCAAACGATAACGATTTTTTTGGGGGTAACGTTACGTCGTATCGAAATGAAGCGAGCGAAGCTCGAAG
>JAPYYW010001331.1:0-31032 GCA_030522545.1 Cremastinae sp. A BG-2022a | reverse complement strand
CAGCATGCTACACCGATACCAAATATTTAAGATTGCACATCTCGAGAACTATGCATCGAAGTTTCAACAAGAATTCGTCACTGTGGGAAATATTTTCTTTGTTGAAAATGAAAATTTAATTATGAAAATTTAATTATGAGCTTGTTATAAAAATCTTTACCGAATCTGCACTGAAAACGAAATTTGGTTGATTCAACAAAATATTTGTTTCAGTTCAACGATATTATTTTGCAAATTGACCGAAATCTCGATATCGAATAACCCTCGATCCGCTTACCGTACTACAGCATCCGCTTACCGTACTACAGCATGCTACACCGATACCAAATATTTAAGATTGCACATCTCGAGAACTATGCATCGAAGTTTCAACAAGAATTCGCCACTGTGGGAAATATTTTCTTTGTTGAAAATGAAAATTTAATTATGTAAATTTAATTATGAGCTTGTTATAAAAATCTTTACCGAATCTTATATAAAAAATTATGAAAAATTTTACGTATTATTAAATAATATCTCGAAAAGGTCGTGTGATAGTTGCGCGATGATTATAAAACTCATCATTGAGAATTTTCAACAAACTGTACGTATAGTCTTATGGAATATAATACAATATGATGCATTCATTTTTTTAACAAAAAATAATGCAGGAAAATACTAAAAGAATAAAATATTGAAGTTTTATTGTAAAATTTTACAAATATTTTTTAAAACTTGTTTGCGAGAAATAACGAACTTCATGTTTCATGGAATTACACGAGAGAATCCAATTACACCAAGCCAATATTTTATTCCACGAAATATCCGTAATCCGAGGGTTCGTGAGGTATTTTTATAAAGCGAAAAATATCGAATTAGTGTATTTTTTGCCTTCGGAAATTTTTCGTTGATTAAAAAAATCTGGTATCACCGGCAGAAGAATGGGGACGAGAGCACAAAGGCCCAAAGTTACAAGGAGGTAGAACACGTTTCGAAGCGTAATCATGCGTATCCTCCAGCAATCGCACTGCCGAGTGAGAGAGACGAAAAGATATCTCATCGTATCCGGTTTGCAATTTGGCTTCGTTAACATCGCCAAACAAAGCTCGAGCTCTCCATGCTCGTGCCAAAAACGCCACGTTATTTGATAACAGAAAAACAAAGGGAACAACAAGAAAAGTTCGGTCACGCGTTCTACAAAGCTTCGGATATTTACGAATTTGCTAACGAAACACACACGATTGACAATTGCGAATGAGATAGTGACTGATTTCGAAAAAAAGAAACAAAAAAAATTCATTATTTCAAGTGCAGTTCTATCATTTTCTACAAGTTAAAGTTCAAAAAGTAAACATTTACTATACATGAAAAAAGACATGAGACCTTTAATCGATGCGTCGAAATAGAGTGCATTAACTTTTGGCTATATTCTCTACTCATTAAAAAGAAAATTCAAAGTGCTCGGCTTTCGAAATAATGACCTTTATATTTCAATCATTAATTTCGTCTTGCAAAAAATATCAGGAATTACCTATTATGAAGTCGATATCGTCGAGGACACGAAATGATATCGCCACTTGAAATTTTGACATTTTCCTATTTTCGATTCTCGAAAAATCAGGCTGGAGATCCTCGAATACGCTAAATTTTCTCAGCTCATGTGAAACACAACTTTCAATAGAATTTTCTATTATTTAAATCAAATATACCTGGACAAATATACCTGAATAATTCGGGGATCGTAAACATTGAAACAAAAGAGAGAAAATTCATCGGGCGTAATGAGCAAAAAAAATTTTCAAATTTTCGTTAATCACTTGGTCATTAGTGTTTCCATGGTGATCGGTCGAGGTCGAGGGAAAAACCGATTAAGGCCTTAATTGTTCGGTTTTATGACGAAATTTGGAATCAGTTGCCCGGTAGAAAGTGTCGCGGTAAGACGTGTCGGGTCGCACCAGGTAGATCGTTACCAAAAAATATTTCGTAGACATTCGACAAATTCAATCAAGTGTCAGTTCCAGTTATTTCCAATCATACGAAAAGTGAATAGTTCAGTGTTTCAAATTAATAAAATCGTTTTAAAATACTTTTTAAAAAATGTCGGTACGGATATATGTATTAAAAAACAGATTAAACCTCTAATTAATTAATCGGAATAGAGCGCATTATGCGAAATTGTATGAAGTATATGCGCCTAGAAGACCAGTAAAATATCAATTCAAACATGTCGAAAAGAAAAAAGCGGCCGCGTTGTTGCTCGTTTTATTAAATTTAAAAAAAAATGATTATTTTTAGTACTTTCATTTGTTTCAAATTCGTAACTTCGGATATTTGCGAATTTGCTAACGGAACACACGATTGACAATCACAAATATAAGGTAGTGAATTATTTAAAAAAAAGGGAAAAAATTCATTATCTCCAGTTTACTTCTATCATTTTTTACAAATTAAAGTTCGAACGATTAAAATATTATATTAAATTTAAAAAAAATGATTATTTTTAGACAATGCTTTAGTTGATAGTGTTCAAAATTCGTAGCGAAAGGCCTCAAGCGGAGGCAAAAGTTTTTAGTACTTTCATTTGTTTCAAATTCGTAGCGAAATTCGTAGCTTCGGGTATTTGCGAATTTGCTAACGGAACACACGATTGACAATCACAAATATAAGGTAGTGAATTATTTAAAAAAAGGGAAAAAATTCATTATCTCCAGTTTACTTCTATCATTTTTTACAAATTAACGTTCGAACGATTAAAATGTTATATTAAATTTAAAAAAAATGATTATTTTTAGACAATGCTTTAGTTGATAGTGTTCAAAATTCGTAGCGAAAGGCCTTAAGCGGAGGCAAAGGTTTTCGTTTCGAGAGCGAGAATACTGGGCTGGATAAGCGCGCGACGTCTTTGTCTCTTTGTCGGGGGACACGCGCGGAAGGATGCGAGCGCGCGGAGTCCGTCGCAGCGTGTTTCTCCCGGTGCGACTGAAATCACAAACACGCTTCATCCCCGCTCGCGCAGAGATTCCTGAAGCTCTCGCAAAGAGTTAACGCCCGAATTTACATTTAGAGAAGCTTCCGCCGGAGAAACACACGGAGGGGCGACGATGACACGGACACTTCTCCCTCCCTTGCCCTCTGCTGCTCGCCCCATCTCTCGCTCTTCGTATGTTGCCGTTGTTGTATACTAATCAGATCTGCTGAATGCGAATCCCCGAGTAAATGGAACTTCCCGGTTCTCGCATGATTCTCGTGCAGCCGGTACGCGTGCAATTCGTTCTTCGCTACGTGCTGTAAACACGCTCCATTGACCCCGCAAAATCCTGTACCTTTACCGCCAATTTTCTTTTATTTCAAACCTCCGCTCGCCAGTTCACTTTTTCCAGGGGTAGATGAAGCGTCGCGCGAGTTAGCGACGCTTAAAAAATTACGAATTAAGAAATAGGCCGGAAAATCACACGTGGCGATTTAGTTTTATTTTTTTATTTTTTTTACGACCGGATAGTGTTTATTTGTGCATGAGTAATGGGACATTTATTTTTATGTTGCAGCTACTGGCGGGGAACAACAATCCTTACACGGAGAAGGAGCAAATATTCGACCCACCGATAATCGCGACCCGAATACGATTCGTTCCTTACACGTCGCACATAAGGATCGTTTGCATGAGAGTCGAGCTGTACGGATGCCCGTGGAACGGTGAGTCCGAAGTAAAATTTCGAATAATCATTCCGCGATGGGCTGCGAGTTGTAAAACAAGCCCGACGTTTAACGACGTGACCGAAATCTCAATTATCAGCAGGCCGAATAAAATTTATGCAAATAAAATCTCGGGGTGTCCGGCCGGTTTTACGAGGCCTGCAACGAAGTCACTCGAGAAAATCTGGGAGCAACGTTAAACTCGAGGAAACGAAGGTAAAAATAAGTCGAGGGTGAAAAAAAAAAATCACCGAGCCGGACGAATCGTATATACATTCGACGACGATTTGTACGGGGAGGGAAAAAAACGAAGGAGGAAAGATTGATGCTTTTTTACGTGCAGGGAGAAAAAATGTGTTTCGCTTTCTTTGAGAGGGAGAGAAGGGAGGATTTTATGCTTCGGGTACTTGAACTCTTTATTTTCCTTGACGAGTGCGTCTGAAGTGGCGGGTGCGCGTTACAAGGGCCATATCTCGCAACCGCGATACGCCCCGGACTCCGTTTATCTGAGATTAACTCAGATTTATAGGAACGTTCGGGAGGGGGTGAGAGTAACGGGCGGCTAAGAGGGTTCATGCTTTTTCGGGCCTGGCAAATTCTGGTGCACAGCTGTGTCCACATTAATCCGGACCGAAATGATCCGACGAATGGCTATGCAACGAGCAACAGCAACAACTCCCCTCTTATTTCACCCCCCCGAGCTCGGCTTACTCTTCCGTGGATTTGACTGGTCCGCGAGAGATCTCGGACCTTCATTGGTCCGTAAAAAGCCAAATGCCGCTAACTCCGAGTGATAAAATAGACTCGAGCCCCATTCAAGTGAGATGAACACGAGAAAACATCATTCTGTTAATTATTTTCTGCTAAATGTATAAAATAACCATTTTTTTCCTACATAGAATCTGGAAAATTTTTTTTAAATAAAAAAAAATAACAAAGGGACGTGTAATTATTCATACTAGCTCGCTAGAAATTCATTAAAATTTATTATAATTTATTTCGTGCCAATTTTTATTTTAAAAATTCAATTAAAATTGTCAATTCTCTCATTTACCATTTACTTTTTTCTATTTATATACTTCATTCAGTACTACATATTTTCTCCATTTTCAAAAAGTAATCTAAATGAATTGTTCAATTTTCGTTATCGTGATATTTTTCACACAGTAAAATATTTTTTGTTTGCTCCATAAAATTAACTCGCTTCCTATTTTTAAAGCAACGTAAACAAATTTCACACCATTTTTATCTTACTGTATATTTTCACGTAACGAAATCTTGGGTCGCTCCTTTCAAAAATGTTTTTCTCTTAGCTTAAGCGTCGATTAAGGGGTCGACTTTCGTTCAGTCTCATTTCGGAGATGGAAGCGTGTTCTTGAATAATTTCGTAAAAGGCGGAGAGAAAAAACGATATGCTTAGTAGTCGGGTGGAGAGTCGGGAAGAAGCAAAAATAAGGGAAGATCAGAGGGAGAGAAAGAGCAAAGACTTTTATCAACGAAGGCTCAGGTGCAATAGAAAATTCCGACATTTGATCGATTACCCATCGGTTCGGAATCGCCTTTGGCAGACGGGGATTCGATGTATTAACCCACTCTCATTTTTTCCCACCTCTCTCTCTCTCTTTTTCCTACACCGTCACGTTCATTTATTCTTTTTATACGCGCTCCCTTTTTATTCTTTTTTCTTCAAAATTTGATGAGCCAACAACTTTCGAAGCTCCCGCAGGATTTACCGTTCTTCGGAAGCGTACCCATTGCTAAATCGATTTCTTTCAACTTCCTCTTACCCGCTCTGTTTTTTTTCCTCCTCCGGCTGGTAAACTCGAAAACTGTGTACGCGTCGGCGGAGAAGAACATGCAACGGGAGCTCAGAAAAAATTTATTGAATAAATAACGTGACTTTAAATATTCACGGAAAAATCTATATATGTTGTTGATTTTTTTCGTTCCAGAGGGACTGATTTCGTACTCGATGCCGCAGGGGATTCAGCGCGGCTCGGAAGTCGACCTGACCGATAGGACGTACGACGGACGCGAGGACGACGGTTACCTGTCAGGTGGAATCGGACAACTGGTCGACGGTCAACGCGGCCCTGACAATTTCCGTCTCGACGTGAATGAGAATGGCAAAGGTACTCCAAAGTCTCGAGACTTTTCAACAAGAAGTCCCGAAAGACTCGATCTTGTGGACGTTAAAAATTTAAAGCTCAAGGTGATTCGGAAGAAGGACAGGACATTAATTTTTCAAATTACAACACACATTTTAACGTTGCTATTTCGCGTACGAAAACATGTTGAAGTTGTGACTTTAAACATTTTACATCTCAATCCACGATGGTTTAAATCTTTTTTGTATTTTAGAAGAATCAAATAAAAGGACCCATAAATGTTTGAAGCATATGTATAATTTGTTCTTGTAAAAATAGGTGTAATTTAATGTTTATATTATTTTTAGTCTATTTTCATTATTACTTATATTACAAACATAAAATATTTGGTTTTTTTCTTTAAATATTTAAAACATAAAAATAAAGTTGAAAAATCTTTAAAATGTTTGATTATTGGCACTTTTATCTAAAGTTTAAAAAAGATTCAGGTTACTATTCAAAAAATAATCTTTAAAAAAATTGAACGGGATAAACTTACTTTTAGCTAGTACGTGAAAGACATTTGAATGTTACGATCGCGCTAGAACATCCTTAAATGTCACAGATAATGCACTGTGTGCCTCAATCACAAAAAAAAAGCAGAAGGTGAGAGACGTGACTCTATTTTTTTATAGTTTCTTCCGAACCACTTTAATAATAAAACGAGATGGCGAGCGATTCCGGGATCACATAATAAAACGTTATACAAGAGGGAACGACAGTTGGGCTCTGCGTAACTGGCTCGAAAAATATTCACGAGCGGTGTGTCTGCTGCGAATGGAAAAGCGTTCCCGATACGATCGCTGAGAGCTTTCGGAGGGCGAGACGGAGAAAACGCGAATATCCCGGAGTCGTTCGCTATGGAAATTTTTTTCAGCTGAGAATGAAATTTCCGTCAATCCGGTGCATCATAGGCGGCAAGAGCATCCGAGATTTTATTCGTGTACGCAGGCTCGCCGGATTCAGCGTGTACCGGGAAGAAGACGGTGTAAGGAGAATTTGCGAAAGGCCCCCGAAACTCCGTCTCCGATTGCTCGGATACAGCCGGCTCTCCGCGAGACACCGTCACCCACACTCGAATCTGTTTCAATTTACATTTATATTGGACCGCAGGTTTCTCCATGCGTCCCTCGTACCGTTTCCCCGCGCGCTGCCGGGGATGATATTCCAGAACCAAAACCGAAGAAGGGGGAAAAAAAACATATCCAGACTCTTATAAACGACTGGAAAGTTGGCGAGAGAAAAGTTCGAAAAACCGTTCTCTGTAAAAATTATTCTTATTTTTTTTTAATGCGTTACACGCTCCGCGCGAGACAATCGAATAATCTCATTGGCTGTAATTCTCTAATGGAGATGAGAAAGTTCGCGGCGCGGAATTCACATCGCGCCGTGGATATGAGGGATCTCGAAACTTTTCTTTTGTACTCGCAGTGTTTCCACTCGTTATCGTACACATTTACGAAATTCTAGAAGGAAGAACGTGAATTTCCCGATGAATGAAAGACCTTTCGGCAGTTTCCTCCATCCGAGACTTTCGGGATTACTCTCATCCGCGACAACTCGAGAATCTCTAACGGATCGGGAGAGTTAAGTTTCGAGAGAAAGAGGAAATTGCCAGAAATTCGCGAATCTTACGCTCTTCGGGGTCATTAATGCTTTCCTTTGTGTTTGTTATTGCATTACTCCGACGAGATCACAAACTCGAAACGAGCCTCCGAACTGCGTAAGCGCTCGTAAAATCAAGTGATTCTCATTCAACGCTTCAAACTTTAGCATTTTAAGATTTGCAATAATCGTACGGTGCAAATTTTCATTCGATAAAACGTATTTTTAACATTTATTTTAATGTTAATTTGTAAGTAAATAAAATGGACTCTTCTTGAAATTTTCTCTATTTTTTTTGACCAAGGTTACGAATGGGTTGGCTGGAGAAACGACACCCCCAACATGGTCGGACATCCAGTAGAAATAATCTTCGAGTTCGATTACTCGAGAAATTTCACAGCGATGCATCTTCACACGAACAATTATTTCACGAAGGACGTGCAGGTGGGTAAATGCGAATATTTTCATCCATATTTCGCTCGTATCTTTAATTTTCATGAAACTGAAAAATAATAGAATCTCCGTAATGAAAAATTAACCTCGTATCGGGGGTGAATGTACGAATGAGGATTAATTTTCCATTAGCAAATGCATTTCGATGATCAAACGTGAATTTTCGCTGAATTAATATTCGGTTTTCGTTGGCGCAAAACAAAGAGGGAGAATTACAGAGATTTAAAAAGCTTTCAAAAGCCCGAAGTACCATTATTTCAGTAAATTTTTTTCACCTCGATTAGTTTTTATGAAACAAATTCTACGAAAAGTAGATTTTTTTATATTTTATAGAGGGTGGAAATAATTTTTTGTAACTCTGCCGTAGGTTTTCTCTCACGCAAAAGTGTATCTGAGCCCGGGTGATAACCAGTTCAACGGAGAGCCCGTACATTTCTCATACATGCCGGATCTCGTGCTGGAACAGGCTCGCGAGGTCACAATAAAGTTGCACTCGCGGGCGGGACGTTATCTCAAGCTCCAGCTGTATTTCGCCGCGCGATGGATCATGCTGAGCGAGGTCGTTTTCGAATCAGGTAAAAATAAAAGAGTTTGACACGCCTTGCAATATTTATTGAGCTCTAAGAATCGGAAATCTACCCGTGTTTATTTTAAGCGACATTTACCTTAAATATGCTATGTATCGGAATACAAAGCATATTTTAAGATAAATGTCGCTTAAAATAAACACGGGTAAATTTCGTTAAAATTTCGTTAAAATGCTATGTATCGGAATACAAAGCATATTTAAGGTAAATGTCGCTTAAAATAAACACGGTAAATTTTGCTAAAAATTGCATAAACTATATATTTGATGAATTACAAGAATTCATATACGGGACAAAAAGTCAAAAAACTGATTTTTGAATCAGTTGTTTTAATTTTTCAATAATTCTCACCTTGCGTATAAAACTATCAAAATTGCAATAATAAAATATATTAAGTTTTTTTTATCAATACCGTACGAAAGCCTCGTTGCGCGAATATCCTCCACTGGTTTTCTTTTCCTAAAGGTCTAAGAAACTTCGATTTATGGTACTACCTCAGATCCCTGCAAACTCGATATAACAACGCGTCTCTGGTGAGCTGGAAATAATTTGTGGAGAATTAAATAATCCTGGGGAGAGAATTTTCCGTTTCCCGAAGTAATTCACTCGATGCTGGAATATAATTCGCGAGAGCTCGATAAACGAGCTGATAATTACGAATTTCGTTAAATCCGTTCCAATTTCATCGACAATGAGTAGAATATTCGTTTTAATTAACAAGGCGATATATGGCTCTCTCCTGAGCGCTTTTCCCGTCGCTATCGCTCGTTAAAAGGGTCCCAAGAGCGTCGAGCGAGAAATTAAAAAAGAAAAAAGAAAAAAACAAGAAAAGAAGAAGGAAAAAATAATAAGCATCGAAGAGAAAGGACAATCGTCGCGAGTGCATTTCAAAGAATGCGAAAATATTTGCGCTGTCGTTCTGGCTTTTTTCCCCCATTTCTTTTTTTCTTCTCGCAAGGTTTTCATGCAATGTACTAATTGCGAAAAAACATGGACAATGGGAAGAACCTGAGGAGTTTTCGTGTGTGCGCTTCGCGGAGAAAGGCGCGCTCTCCCTTTCGAGTCTCAAGAAGAGAAACAACCCCCATTCTCCAAATGTACAGCTGTAAACGTCGGGCCTGTGCAAACGTGGCTGTTTTTATGTCGGCTTGAGGCTGAAAAGAGGGAAAACATATACAGGGAGGAAAAGGAAGAGATAAAGATGGGAAGGAGTAAACGCAACCGAGAGAGAGAGAGAGAAAAAGAAAGAGAGAGAGAGAGGAAAATGACGAGTTAGCAGCGACGTGGTTGTGCGCTTGGAATGCGCGCATTCAGCTGGAAAAGTTTTCCGTGCAGAAAACTCAACTTGTTGACTGTCGTAAGTGAACGGAATGAGTATAAGAAACGACGGAAGTGACGGGGGTAGGGGGAGGGGGAGAGGGAGGGCTCTCCGTTTCTCCTTTCGAGGAATGAGAAAGAGAGGAAGCGAATCGGCAAACGGTTAAGGAGAGAAAGAAAGAGAGTGAGAAGAGTGTCGAAAAAGGAGGGCGCCATTAATCATCCCCGCGTATCGGGGTCGAGCTTTCACTCGAATTCGCTTCATTTCATTTTGAGCTTTCTTCGTTACCGCGTAGAGGGAGGATAAAAGTTTGTACGTCGACGACGCCGAGTACACGGATATGTACCGATCGAATGAATATTTCGATCGCGGGACGAGCTTTCTTCTCCCGACGATACAAAAACGGAGAATCCGAGAAAATATTTCGCGAGGAATCGCGTCACCGTAAAATCGATGAATAATCCCTTTTCGCGGTTCTTATTTTAAATTTTATCAGCGAAAAAAGGCATGGGCGCGACGCCGAGGGGTTTCGGAATAATAGAATATTGTCCCGTAAATTTCGGAAGGGAGAAAAAGTCGCGAGAAACTTTGAATCCTCTTTACGCCGTGCCTTTTTTTCCTTTCGAATGGTTTTTTTTTTCACTACCATTTTCCGATATAAATATATATCTGTGTATTCGGCGGAGCATGTACCATAAATCAGAGGTTAGCACAGCAGCGACAACATATTTTGTCAGTAGCAGAAGCCCGGAGACTTCGACCCGAGAGAGCTATTCGCCGGGCGGGAGAACGGGGGTGTGCCCGGCTTATATGGGGGATCAAAGGCGGATGGAGAAAGCGGTATAGAGAACGAGAGATGACGTCGGGGTTTTGGTCCCCAGCCGATATCCGACGATATATTTCCACTGGGGTCTGACCACACGCGTCCTCGTTCCACTGCGTACGACATCCGAACGAAAAAAAAACATTTTCCGATCGTTTCGGGAATTTTTATCGTTCGAAAAATATTCGGATCTTCCTCTCTCTCCAATCCTTTTCATATTTAACATTTACAAAAGCTGGAAGAGTGCCGGAAAAAAAATAACCATCGCACACAACATTTTTTTTTGTTTACCTTTCATGCTGGGAATTTTCAATCTTTTTTTTTTACTTTGATGTAAAATCGAGGAATCGGAATTTCAGGATGGTTTTCAAGTTGGTGTATATTCTCTGCATTTAAAAATTTTTTTTTATAATATTAGGAAGATTTAAAAAAATGTCCATTCACTGTGGAACTTTTCGAAAATAACTGAATACTCGTCTGCACGAAATGTTCAACGATTAAGGTTTTTTTCTCGACAGTAATATTAAACCGATGTCGGATTTATACGGTCGAAAAAAAGTATTGAATTTTCGGGGTAAAAAGTGCAGCATGGTATAGATGAAACAGAAATGAAATGGAAAAAGAAATGTTGGACGAATTGATGAATTGGAAATCGAGGATTATGCAGTCGGAGCGTGGAAGCGCGCGAGTGGCGCATCGCAACAGGAAGTTCGCAGCTTGGTAGCCGGTGGCGTGGAGCGCGACTGAAAGGTTTTCCTGAAGGGACGGGATGAGGAAAAGATCACGGAGAGGAAGAGGTAGAAAAAGGCAGGGAGCAGAAACACGAAGCTCGGTTGTCTCATTTAGCCTTCTCTTACATTTGCCCTGGTTCTCTTTGAAAAGCCTCTTCCGTATCCGTTGCGCGCTCGTGTTTCATAGACTCCGAGTCACCCGGTGCTCCCCCCCGGCTTTCCTTACCCCCGGCTAGAAACAGCGACGACGAACTCGGCCACCAGTCCATTAGTTTTGAAACAAGCGCATGTACGAACGAGATACAGGAAACGGAGAAACGAGCGAAGAACGACGAACGTAACTTTCTTCTCTCCCGCGAGTGACAGGATTCAATAAACGGAATAACAAAAAATTTCTACCGCACCAACAATATTTCAAATAAAATTCGCATTACGATATTTTTCCATGATGAATGTAAAACATTTTATAAATATGATTTTATAATAACGTGTACTTATTTCAAAAATTTTTACAACTTTTTTAATTATTGAAAAAGAAATAATCAAAGAAGTCACTTTCTTCTTGAATAACGATCACGTAACTTTCTTCTCCCTCGGGTGACAGGATTCAATATACGGAATAATAAGATATGTCTATCGCACCAACCATATTTCAAATAAAATTCATGTTAGAATACTTTTCATAATAAATATAACAATATTTATAAATATAATTTTATAGTAACGTGTACGTTAAGAAAATTTTATTACTTTTTTTTTAATTCTTGAAAAATATTTTAAAAAATTAATTATTTCTGTTTGGAGAACGATAAACGTTACTTTTATCTCCCTCGGGTAACGGGATATAATAAACGAGAAATAAAAATAAATATCTACCATGTCAACAATATTTAATATAAAATTCGAATCAGTATATTTTGAATAAATAAATAAATAAATTTAGAATAATGTGAATTTGAGAACAATATTTAACTACACATTTTTAAAATAATTTTCCGGTCACCTTCCGTTTGAAAACACTGTTTATCCATGGGATGTAAATAGTGGGTAATAGCTCTGTAGGAATTTGATACTTCTGGTCGTAAATTTCTTTGGTTCGGTGAAACGTTTGGATATATATATATATGTTAGGGAGGGTGGGTGGAGGGTTTGTATCGTAGCCTCAAAAACTTAATATTTGCCGTACTCTGATGAAAGCTCGACGATATATGAATCCGGGGGAATCAAAAGCAGGATGTACAAGCTCGCATATGGCTGGCCGGGGTGTGGGCCAGGGGGTGAAACGTGTGCGCAGGGAGACCGAGAGAAATCGTAACGGCTATTTCAATTTTGGTACATGCAACTGGCCTCGAATACTATATCAGGTCATTTTCCGGTCTCTCATGCACACGCCCTGGAAATTCTACGAAACGTTGCACCGCAACCTAACTGCGGAGTACACCTCTCAGCATATTTACCCGCGCTTCGAACTCGTTTCGCCGTGCGGGGATCCCGCTCATTTCGCAAAACCCACGTGTTTACACATGTCGTACATTACACCAGAAAGAGCGAGAGACCCGAAGATAAAGTGCCGTTTGACAACTTCGTTTCCCACCCCTCATCCCAGCTTTTTTTTTCATTTTTCTCCAGCCCTTTCTACATTCGTCTTCGAGAACTTCCCCTTCGAGTGAATCTCAAAACAAAGAGGCAACATTTCGAAAAGTATGTATAGACGTCTTTCGTCGATACTAAAAATTCGAAAGCTCATATTTTATTTCACATTTTTTATCCACGTTTTGTTATTTCACTCTTCAAAAAATGTCCCTCGTAGTGAATTTTAAAAGGAAGGGACAATATTTGAAGAGTTTTTTTTTTCATCGATGTAAATGTGAAACACAGTCTCTGCCATGTTCTTGCTTGTTTGTCTACAGTTATCTCCGAGTGGAACAACACGGAGGAGGATGAAGCGAAGAATCGCAGCACGATTGCTGTCGCAACGGTGCCGTATCAGAATAACGAGGGCCCCCTGCAGAGGGACGAAGTGAAGGCAACTTTTAATAAGGACGAGAGCGGTGACAATAACATCTGTAAGTGTGGAACGTGCGTCCTGAAACTTCGATTTTTCGTCGGGAATATTCCGGGCCGGTGTGTATACGAATATTTCTGCGACGACGGTTAAAAGCTTCGTTCCGGCCCAGTTCACGTACGTCGTTAACAAGTCTCCATTTTACGGTCGCGCATCTCGTTCGTTTGCCAAAATGTTTCTCACACGTGAATTTACGCACGCACGGTATTCGCTCCCCGGTTCGTGCGCATTGCCGTGCATTTTCCCATATACGCGAATAAATTTTGTATGTAAACCGGGACGTAGGCAAAGTCACGTAGAACGCCCTAAGCGAGTTATAAGCTTTATTTATACGGGTAATCCCATATAAATCCATTCAATATCTGATTATCTCAGATTTCATCTATTCACCGTGTGCGTTACCTCAAAATTGCACTCGAAAATTCATCTAAACACCTTCTACACCCGCTCTCGAATATTTACTGTTTGTTCCCGGCGTAAAATAATTTTTTTTTTTTCGTGGATAAAAACTCTGGCTCTCTATGGGAAAATTATTCTGAATTTTTTACGATTCTTTTTAAGAGGGAAAAAATATCGCCGGGACGTTACGATGGGCATTTCGCGTTCGCGTGGCTCCGGGGACGAGTCGAAAATTTTTTAAAGAGGGAGTATTGTTGAAATAATTTTTTTTACGATGGTAATTACGATGGAAGATTTTGTCTGGGGTTTTTGGTACCACCGTGCGCGAATGTCTTTTATTTCCTTTTATGTTTTTTTTTTGGTTTTTTTTTACGAAAAAATTCGAGACTCGTCGTCCGGTTTTTCGTCGAAAAAATCGAGGGTGAATATGGAATTAAGAAAATAAATCGTCGAGCAAAATGAAACGGCGAAGTTTACTTTTTGTCTCTGTATGCAAGTTCCAGATAAGAGCAAAGAGCCCGGTGAATCGAAGCAATTTATTGGACTCGTTATCGGAATTCTCACCACTGTTATCGTCATGTTACTCGCGGCCATACTCTTCATTTTCTACCGTAACAGAAGATTAAAAGCGGCGTTAACACCGGCAGCGTTTTACGGCCGCCATGCTGACTTCAAGGTAGGACCCGCAACATTTTTATTTCTTCGTCCGGGCGTTATTATTAAATATATCTTAATTGAACTTGCGTCGGGAGGAATTTTTTCGGAATTCGATTATTCGAGATTTTTATCCTCGAGCGGCAAAAGGAGCGTAAAATTGGCAATTTTATTTTCGGAGAAAAATAACGCGAGTACAAAGAACTATCGGTGGAATTAGAAAAAAAAAAGAGTGTGGGAAGGGGATGGTGTGAAAGACCGGAAATCCGGGAGGCGGGGGTGGAGAGGAACACCAGCCGTTAGTCTGAGCTTTTCGAGTGGGTTAACTCGACCTCGTGCACTCTCCACGTGCTCTCGCGAATAAAGAAGAATGAGAGATAAGAAAAAAAGAGAATACTGTCCACGAGAGCCCGCAGCGGGAGTGCGAGCGCGATGGGAAACGGAGAGGAGTTAAAAGAAAAAGAAAAATACGCTGAATGGGTGAGCTCTCGTCGTGTCTCTTCGCGAGTTCGTGAAGTGAAAAATAAAAATGCTCGTACCAAAACTGTACAGGGACGAGCTTTCCGGATATTTCCGGCTCTTTTTCTTCCCACTTTTTTTCCGCCCAACACGTGTGTGCCCGTCCCGTACTCCTCGTCACGTGAAATACTCATGACAAAAACAACAAAGCGGCTCACTCTCAAATAGATTTTTTTAAATCCTCGAAATTTCATTGTTTAAGGCCGAATAAACGATGCAAACTGGTCATTTGGCGAATCTCATTATACAATGCTCTTTTTCTATATATTTACACATTTGGCAGCGATGCGTGAAAAGTTTTTATATACAAGAAAATCAACAAACATTTCTCACGTCATTTATTTTAAAAAACTAAAATTATTTTTAAGTTAATAATCTTCTTTAAATTTTAAAACGTCAATCAGAAATTTGAACACAAATCAAAAATTCATTATGAAAAGTATAAAAAATCAGTTTTTTTTAGCTTTTTCAATACGATACTTGGATGCTTGATAATTTTTAAATTATTTTTTCTACTCCTTTACAAGATATATTTCCAATCGAGTCGACTGTTCAACTTGTAAAAAAAATTCCCCATTGACGATATATTTCCTTCATCTCAATCAACTTTTTATTCGAAAAATTCCAGAATTTTAAGCTTTTTGAAAAAAAAGAATACAGAAATATAATTTAAAAAAAACGATTAATCGAATAAACTTCAGAGAACTTGATCATCGTTGAAGATTTATGGTTATAACAATAATTTAGCGTCATCTTCGAAAACTCGTGTCGGAGAGTCTTCGGACTGGCTGTCCTCTTAGCTGACTCCACTTAATTAGAGTCTAAAGGCGGTTGGCAAACTGGCGAGCATGGACAAAAGTACGTCTACGCGCGTATAAATCAGGCGAAAAGGGAGAAAGGGCTCGAAGCGAATATTTCGAGCCTGGGGCTTTTTCCGGAGTTGCGCCCTTCGCTCGCTCAACTGTCACGCGTGTACGTGTGATAAGAGCAATATGGAATGGCGTTTGCGAGTATCGCAGTTTCTCAAGAAGACGTGCGCTATCATCATCATTCATCGGGCTGCGAGCGCGCCGGGAAGACTTCTCGGCCGTTCTCTCCTCGAGAACAATATTCACTCCTCCAATGCTGCATATACTTCCACCCTCGCTGAAAATTCTCCATATCGCAAACACAAACTGACATACGAGAAATTCTATGCGAAATCGATCACGTAAAATTGAATTGTGTATTATTTACATATACTAACGATCTGATAAAAAATACACTTATTTATGAGTTTTTTTTAAATTATTTGAACTATCGATCAAAACTAGAACAAAACCCTCCCCTTAACAATACCAATTCTCTGAATACATAAGCAATTTTGCATATTTCATTGCGTACACTCCAGTACAATGCATCTGACACGAATAAATATCCGAGCTTTTGAAATTCAAAAGCATCTCTCTAAAATTACTTAAATTGTTTTTAATTTCTTGCTCATATATATTTTATATTTTTTTCTGTGTATCTCTCGAACCGAAGCTCTTGAACGGTTATATTTCTTTCAATTTTTCCCTCGTTCTCTCTTGAATTCCGCAGCGTGCATTTTTCGTTACCAATCAACCTGCATGTGTAAATATATATAAATAAACGCACGAGTCCCGTGGGAGATTGTTGCGAATTATGCCATGTGAAATATTGATTGGAGCGCCGGCGATATATAGAATATTGAATGCGAGCTCTCTGACAGCCCGGAGAGTTGGATTGGAATTTTCTCTCGTTTTGTTAGGTCGAACACTGAGCCATTTTTTTACAAGCGCCGATACTCCGGTAACGTTTCGTTAAAAATAAAAAAAAAATTGCAAAATAATTCGTAACATCGGAATCCGTACGAACACGTTCACGCGGACGTGTACTTTTATTGCATCGATTGGTTTCGTTGCCACGGCATCATGCACCGATGCTCCGCGTCTCATTTTTTTTCTTCTCTCTTTTCGAACATGCACGCTCACATAATCGCGGCGCTCGTGAATAACGCAACACCGAGACGCGTGTCTGTAATATTCGTGCAAAAATGCGCGCACACCTTCCTCCCCATACGGCCATAGAATTCGATACGCGAGATGAACGATAAATGGAGATTCGTCGGAGCTTACGAACGTTTGCACAACGACGACGAGTATCATTTTAACGGGGAGCGAATAAAAAATTTCCCGGGATTCGTATCCGGCGTACAATAAACTCCGAGATAATTAATCGCGATTAAATATTTAATCCGCTTTATACATTATTTTTCCGTTACTTTTTTATACCGTTGAGAATTCATACGTGTAAACAGATCTGTTCGAATTCAATTCATTTCGAAAAAAAGAAAAAAAACATTTATCGTTCGCTCTTTGAAATTGGCTCGTAACTTCATTTGTCTCTCGTTCACGAAATTTCATTGTTTTTCGATAACAAGGGCTCAAAAACGGCTCAAAAGCTCGTGAAAATAATTGTTATGAAAGAGTAATACTTTTTTTTTTATGCAGCGAGGGAGATAACGAACTCTGTCGCCCTTCGTGCTCACTCGTGTTCCGCGCCGCCTTAGTTTGCACATCCCGACAAGATCTCCCTCGTTTCCTCGGTGCGCGTAAAGTGAGTTAACGCGATTATCGACTCGGGCCTGCGGACGTGGAAAGGGGACGGGACAGACACGAGTGCGGATGCGAGTGCCCTCGACTATACCCAAAAGCGCGACGACAAAGAACACGCAAGCTCAAAAAATATCCAATTAATTTTTCATTCGATAAAGTTATAATTGGATACATTTCACAAGAATTTTCATTTTTTTTTTCAACGAGAAGAAGATACCAATTACGATCGTACCGAAAATTTAAGCGCGCCTTCTATTATATATATTATTCAATCGTTCGAGTCTCGGACGTATTTTGGTATCGAAAATAATCAATAATTAACGAGAGCACTGCCAACGTCGAGCCAGAGGAAATATAATATTAATTCGCGAAAATCGTGTCAACGAATTGGCGGGATGGATTTAAAACGGCGAGTGTGTTTTTGCAAGTATAAATAAAGGAGCAATATAGATTTGAGGTAAATCAAAGCTTTATGAAATTTGTCAGAAAATCTGCATCTCGGTTTTTGAACGTTTGTAATTAACGTTGCGATTTAAACTGAATATTGTGGGCACGGTGGGGAGTAATGAGGTTCGCGATTACGAGAAATGGATTTATTATTGCGAAATTAAATCCTCGATGCGAGCCAGGAATACGGTCGCGCAGTTATCGTAACAATAACGCTATCTGGCCAACGTATGAGCGTACATTTTGTCGAAGATAATAATAGGAACTTCCGGACCAGTTATTTCGCCTGTGTGTGTGTGTGTCTGTTTCGTGGATCGCGAGAAACAACCATTTCAACCTTGGTTGAAACTCCGCCGGGGCTGTTACAGTTCCTCTGTTTCCACTGATTTACTAACCTACCGCGGAGCTTACCTTGTATCTCGGCAAACATAAATTCTCGTTCAATGAAAGCCTCGACGTTCCTTCGTGATAGAAGCAGAGACGCTCGACAGACAGACAAATGCACAGAGATAGAACCGGAGGGAGCAAGATTTCGAGAAATATGTTTACGCTTCCTCGCTCATCGAAAATCCATTCATCTGTTAGCGCTACGTTTGCGAAACTTTCAAATCATCCTGAGCACACGTGTCACTCATTTTTATATTCGTTTTTACACAGAAATATACTTATTCTCAAATAATAATGATTATTTGTTTGAAACTTAAAGAATAATGGATTAAGGTAGTTCTATAGTTTTATCGATTATTTAGGAATTTTTTGAAAATTGGTACAGTCATTCTTTGATACGTTACGCATATGCGTACCAAATTTTAAGAGAATTCACCACGTAAAAATTGAGATATTTAGTGTTAAAAATCGCAATTTTCAGTGCTCTCCCATAAGAGCCCGTGTTAAATATTGCGATTTTTAATCCTAAATATGGTGAACCTTTTATTAAAATTTTGTACAGCTCTTTATTGTACTTCAAAGAAATTTCCTTTAGTTTAAAAAAAATCCTAAGATTATGAATTTTTTAATTTTCATACGTACGTAGAAAGTACAAGTCACCTTGGATGACCTTGAATTTTGAGTATGTTGTTCTTGAAACAACTTGCAACAACTTTTCTTAATAAATTTAAGCTCTAAAACCACATGGTATGTGGTTACCCCTTAAATTTAAATTTGAAAATGATTCTTAAAATGATTGAACAGTAAAAAAAATTGGTTTAAAAAATATCTAAAATTGACAAATCGATTTAAACGGAGTATATTATTGTGTAAAATGAATTGCAAGGACTGTAAATTCGTAATGCGTAGCGGAGAGTTCTCGTTTAGAAATCCAATTTTCTTTTTTGCATAGCTGAAAATTCAATCGGGAGGAAGGATAAATAAAATATGTAACCAAAGGTTTTTGAAGAGGGCCGGTAAGGAGAGCCTCATCCGAGCTTTCGCGAATAACCCAGCGACGAATAGGACTACTTCAGTCAGACTCTGTATTCCCGTGCTTTCCAATCATCATATCCCACCTCGGGGAAATTATAGCGGATGCTGCGCGCACGTAGAGTAACTCCTCAGCATTTGAGAGCGAGCTTTCGAGCCTCTCTCTTTTCTTCCCCCATTTTTCCTCGTCGCCGCTCCAGCTGCATTTTTTTTCATCGCTCGTTTGGGCTCGTCGCACGAATAAAAATCCTCCGCTCGGAGTTTGAGAGAAAAAACGGGGTAGAGAGGAAAAGAGCTTAAGTTCGTATCAAGGGGTTCATTCACCGGGAGGTAAAGAGTGAACAAGGAAAAAAATAATCTCGCGCATTCACCGGATAAATGTGAATACACGCTTACTTCCGGGCATAACTATACCCAAGCTCGAAAAGCCAAGAGCAAGATAGATAGAGAAAGAGAGAGAGAGAGAGAGAAAAGAAAATGAAAGTACCATTGACAAAATATTTTAAAATGCACGCCATTTAATAGCGCTTCTATTAATCATTTTTTTTCTTATTTTATCTCTTCGTTTTTATCCATTATCTCGCAAAATCGTTTTCTAAGAAGTCAGCAAGATTTTCAATTGTCCAAGTTTTAACGTTTAATCACAATTAGCCTCGATGATATTTGACAAACACACTTATTCACTCTCTGTGCTCAGCTTAAGAAATGTTTTTCGTGCTCGTCCGTGACAAAGCGTGTTTTAAAAAGGTGAAGAAATTTGTCTGCCAATTAAACGAGGGTAGGAAAAAAGAAAGGAGTTGTTAGGGGGGGGAAGGAAGAGCGAGGGGAGGGCGATATAGAGCTTTCCGGTGCGAGGGAAGGGAATAAAGCGTTATGGTAGAGCGAAAGCTTCTGGAATAAGACAGAATTTCAACGACGACGTTTGGACGGTGGTATGTGGCGAGCAAGGACCCGTTATCTTATCTTAACGGCGGAGTTGCGGCATCCAACGAGACGGCGCTCCCCTAACGCACCCTAAACGGAAATTAACGCCACCCCTTTTGCCACCGTCTATGTATAAACCATTGGCCTCGCTCTTCTCCTTCCTCTCTTACACCCTCGCGTCTCCGTTAACAACCGATTTTTTTCTCTCTCCTCCGAAGGATCTCCGATCCCATCGTTCGCCCGATGCCCCGAACAAAAAAAGCGAAAACATTCAATATAAATAACACGTATTGTATGGCTGAAGTGAAAAAAGAAAATTCTTTCTTCGACGCTATGGCCCGACGGTTTTCCTCCCTCGCAGATATTTCTCCCGGATTCTTCCCCTCGTGTATTTTTCTCTCTTTTTTTGCTTCTCTCTCTTTCTCTTTCTTTCTCTCTTTAGTATGAATCTTATCTTTTTTTCTTTTCTCCTCCAAAGTCGACTTTTTCTGCGAATCTGTTAATTTCCTGGAGGGAAAAATTCTGGTTGAAAACGATAGCGATTTTATTCCCATCAGCATTTTTTTTTGCGCGCGAGGAAAAATTCTCCTTGATGGCTCTTGGACGAGTTCTCGGAGAAACAAAGCTCAGAAATGCAGAATTTCCATTGCACCGTAAAACATCAGCGCCCTCGAAGCACGCAATAGAAAAAGAGAGAGAGAGAAAGAGATAAGGGCTACCAGAGACCAAAAATACGAGATTCTTATACGGTTAATATTCTCCTTTTGCGATGAACGAAAATTTCTCCTCGCTGAATCTCTCGTGGCAATAAAGCAAGCAGCTTTTATCTCGGGGAGTTTAAAGATAGCGGAATATATGTGTATTTTATATCGCGAGATGCGCAGGATTTTATGCCGCATTAGGGCAAAAGTGAAATTCTTACCAAACGAATTCAATAACGCGAGAAGACGCGCGAGTTGCGAGCCCCGGGAGTTGCGCCGAGTAAGTTATTTTCCAGGATCAGAAGATCCTGGCAGCGATTGCGAGAATAAGTCGCGGTGACTCCTGCAAGGGTTGTAAAAAAAAATCAAATTACCACCCGGTCTCGAACTTTTTCCTCGATCCGCGCCGAGAGGTTCTCTATCAAATTTCTCATTCTCTTCACCGCGCCAACCAACCTCTACATTTTATAGCGCTAATCTCCCAAATTGAGATTATTTTTTGCAGTGAATTTAACTCTCAGAAGTCATTCCGTCGCATAGAGAATTTTTTTTCGCGAATTCTGAAGCTTCGCTGCACGAATTTTCGTCTGACTGACAGGCATTCGCAATTAACCGACAGAACAAGTATTCTGTCACATTTTCATTAAAAAATACAGTAGGTAGCCCAGAATCCTTATTATACCTATTTAATTAATTATTTTTTTCCTTATTCAAAATTAAAAAAATTGATCATTTGTACTTGATGTAAAAATACGAATGTCTCAAACAAAAATTATTTAACATTTCAAAATTTAAAAATATATTTGAATAAAATTTAAACGAAACAAAATTATGAAAATCCTATATAAAGAACACTTGTATAATGATCAGTTTCTTTGTGATTAAAATTTTGCACACAAATTGTCAAGGGATTCAAATATTTTTTATTATTAACACTCAATTCGAAAATATATGTATATTATCGTGATTTTGAGTACTTAAATTTACAATTCGATAGCTTTCCGAAGTGACCTCTCGACCCCGCATAAAGAGAGAAACGACTATTTTATTTTCGAATTTTGACGACGATCTCGCTCACTTTTCGGTAATGCTCGTCAATCTTTGATTATTTATGTTTCCGGGCATCCATATTTCGACTCATAATATATGTATACATATTTGCATATAACAAACTATTTAAATTGTAATTGAGATATATGTGAAGGTTTCATAAATATAAAGTAAAATATTATTATCCCTCGAAATAAAGTAGGGCAACAGTTAATCGCGAAACAATCCTAGAACGTCACAGATGATAATAGCAGTTTTTATCGTAATGACGAGTTTTTTTTAAAAACTCGACAAGTACAATCAAATATTTGTTCTTCAATAAAGACACGAGCTGGAAATCAATTAGTTTCGATTTTCACATAATGCATGCTGTTTTTGAAGAGAGATTAAATTGGCGAAGCGTGGAGGCGAGGAGCGAGCAATTTGGGGTCGAAAAGTCGCGAGAAAAAAAGGGGGGTTACCTCGGCGAATTTGAATGACTTTCGGATGCGGAGGATCGAACTGTCAGGCGAAGGGAGGGAGAGGGGGACGGGGGAGAGGCTCTCCGTTTCGAGAGGTCGGGCCCGTTAATGAGTGTATACGAACTAATTGCGGTTTCTAGCTGGCATTTATCGAGAGAAGACTCAATTCGATGTCAAACATTTGCTGCTTCGGCCAGCGTCACGCGGCGTGTCGTGCGCCGTGTTCATTGACCTTCGTAATAGATCGTTTCAACGTTTGTCCCGTTGTTCCCGGAATTGCAGGACATTCTCCCTTATCTGTTGACCGGCCTGTATTTCTGCGCACATCGAAGCATTTTACACCGGGAACGAAGCTCGCCCCGGCGACGGGGAGAAAGCGCGCAACTGTTTAGAGTTTCGCGACACGTATTTTAACGTTCATTGGGTTGACTAATCGTTGGCGTTTGGCGAAACGTCCCCCGTTGTGTTTTGCATAATAATCAGAGCGCGCGGTGTTCACACCGTCCATCCGCAACAACACGCACGCCCGGCCGGCCTCCTTCCGGGCGAGCCACCCGGGCGGATATCGTTCTCGCTGCGCAAACAAACAACCCCCGTTTCACAATCGTTTTAATTGCGATTTCAAAAAAATAAATAAATAAAAAATACAAGCGCGACCATCTGAACTGACGTTTGAAAAAATGTTCGATTTTTCATTACAGCGTCATTTGACGAAATTCGCGAGCGAACGATAAAATCTATGAATTTTATACGTCAAATTTTTACTTATCGCGAGCAACACATGCTGCCATTACGTTAATTTTGCAATTCGTTGTAGCAGGGACGATGTACAAACGAACGAACGCGAGGGTTGTCGCGAGTAGAGACGAAAAAAAAAGGGAAGGGAGACAAATGACGTCGTGTCTGGATGTGAGAAAAAAAAATGTGTACCACTTTTCGGTACACCAGGCGGGTGGGAAAAAAGCTCGAATTACTCTGCCGCTGGGCTGTCCGACGTTGGATACAGCCGGGTTAAATGATCACTGTTATAGATCAGAGACTCCCGTGTGCGTGTTACAACGATATTTTCGTGTGCGAGCGTACACCCTTGCAAAAAAGCAAAGCAAATATTCGAGCTCCCTGCTTGTCGTTTGACACACGATACGAAAGCTCATCACTGAAAATATAATAACTTCATGCGTCCGAGTTTCGTCACCGGTTTTACCATTCATTCTTTTTACAGTTCCCCAAAAAAAAACCTGTATAAAACTTTACACTGAAGGTGCTTTGAAAGAAAAAACCGAAAGTCAGATATCGTCCCAGCTGATAAAATTTCTGATATTTTTCAGCCACAGTATATACTCGAGAATTTGCTGCGTTTTATTTATCCATAGTTTATTTATACATGCTTGTCAACAAATAATTATTTATATTCGCATATTTTTATACAATAATTATCTCATTATAAAAGTTTTCGTGTATAATTAGATAATTTCACTGTCTTCTCGATTAAATACTTTTGGAATTTCTCAATTAAATAGTCATTCGGAAAGTCATGCAAAATTGCAGATAAACATTGTTGAAAGCTACTGCATTGAGACTGCATTGAGAACTGCATAAAGAACTCAATTGCATTACGTAAGACCTGGATCCCCCGCAAAACCTTTCGTTGTTGTATAAATTTCGATTTATTTATAAAACTACGTGCGTGTATGTGAAAATATTGCGCCGTATCGGAAAAAGCAGTGCAGCGTTTAGTGGGTCGACGCGCGGAAATATCGGAGCCGTTTGTATGGTAATAAAAGCTCTGGTGTCCTATAAACGCATCTCTGCCACACGAGTCCCGATTCGATGTTGCACCCTCGAGCTTTCACAAAGGGTGTCGATACAACGAACGAAAAAAAAAGTAGAATGAAATCCGCGCGCGGGAGCACGTAGAAAATGAAGAGAGAGAGAGAGAGAGAGAGAGGAAGCTCAGTGACGAAAGAGTGTCAGAGGCGAGACCCGATAAAAACATGAACGAGTATAATTTTTCAACGCACGACTCGTTAACTCCGCCAACAAGCATGCAAATAAATACGTACGTCCATCAGCATAGGGAAACAAAAGTGAACGGGTCAAAAAGAGAATATTTCTCACCAATATTAATTTGCTTGTCACGCCAGAAAATAAAATTTTATATTCCATTCATGATCGCCCACTTAGCTTCGGAAAAAAAAAACAATAAATAAAAATTTCACACAATAAGCTTTTTTCAGGATATGTAGAATAAAAAACCATTTAGAGTGACATTTGAGTTAAAAATTAATTTATCACGCTAGAAAATAAAATCTCTTGATCCATTTAAGATAACGCACTTAGGCATTTCATAAAAAGTGAGACAGGATCTGAGTGAAAATTTTTATACCATCTACCCAATGTGCTGTCCATATTCCCAGCATATTTAGAAAGTTGATCACGGTTGACACCTTGGTCAGTTGAACTCCAGGTATATCTTTGAACCCTGCCAAAAATTGGAGAATAGATCAAAAAGATTATTTGAATATCGAAAATGTCAAGATTGTAGCAAACACGATACGTTGTCCAGAACAACGTTCGATATAATCTTCATGATAGATTAGATGTACGCGAGAGTGTATAAGGTCCTGGAGATTCACGCATTGGGTAGATAGGAGAGAGGTTCAGGGTGCACGTACGCTCGGAGAGCATTGTAAACCTCTGTACGTAATGTGTGCCCATAGCGAGAGGATGGTAGAAATACGACGAGATGACCTGGCCGTTGGACACATCGGGGACGTATTTCAACGTCGAGTGGATTTCTGTCGTGTGTTCAGCATATATGATCGCATCAGTTTGCCCCCCTCCTGGGTGGATGTTTCCAGCGAAGCTTGTATCCTCGCAGTTTCACTGGCTAGCAAACTATTTGCCATGCCCGACACCATCGCTCCCCATCATCCCTTCGACCAGATCTATCTCTGGCTTCATTCGCCCCCGTATGGTAATAAATGCTTCTTCCACCCCCTCCGCCTCTCCTGTCAATTCCTTGATCCAGAGAGCTTATCCTTCGATTCCGTACATACGTTTTACACACGCCTAACTCGCGATTTCGCTGCTAGTCAAAAGGACGTGTCTCGAGTTCGCTATCGCTCGCGAGCTCGCCCTCTTGCCTGCGAGTCTTTGGCCGCAATCTCTCATTGTACTTGGTACAGAAGCTGAGAATTCTCGTGATCGCGGATTCGGATAGCCTCCAGCCTGCCCTCGACCTTTGATCCACCGTTCACGGCGCCTGATGATTGCCGATATTGACGTCTGTTCGAGGAGAACCGAGAAATGACGTTTGCGTTATTGCCAAGCTCGCTCTCAGATCCCATTGTTACATATGGTATGTCCGGCATGTGCAACAACGGCACGAAAACGTTACGGATTCTCGCTTCGCATTGCTAAAGCCATTTGAGATTGTCCAAGACAAAAATGGATATGATTTATTTAATTTCTGCAACGTATCAAAATCAACATACGTGTCTTTAAGGAGGTATTATCGTTTCTCACGTGAAAATTATTTTCCAACTTTTTTCACTAAAATTTGGTACACATTGAGATTAATGTGATACCTAACTTGTGTCGAAATTTCAATAACTTCCACCTGTCTGCAAATTGAGATATTTATCTTTGAAAATCGAATGTTTTTGTGACTTCTCATAAGACCCCGTGTTAAAAGTTACGATCTTACACAATTAATAACTCAACATCTGCACGGTGAAGCTTCCTAAAATTTGAAACACGTTTTAATATGATATTAAATAACTTAAATATTAATTTTCGTCAGATTAACTTGGAAATAATTTAACTTGATGGTTTTTGCCTCAACTTTACACGTAAGACGAATGCGCGATACTATATGATACGATAATACCTCCTTAATAGAACCTCCAAAATTAGTACTCTAGAGGAACTATACTGTAAAATGATTTTATTTTTTCTTTTTAATTCAATATGTCGCAGATATTGCGCTATGGTTAATTTAAAAAGGTTGAATGTGACGATTTTTTAGTCCCTCACACGTACAACGTTCATTTATTCTCTTTCTTCTGAAAGACTCGAAATCTGACAGATCGGAAAGAAATAGGATCTTTTCTTCAGCATGATGAAGAGAGCTCGAGAAGTTGAATCAAAGCTTTATACCGAAGATTTGCGGAAACAAAAAGAGCGATGAAACTGGAAACCGTTTATACTCCTTTTTTGCGCTCCTCTTCTCTCTTATCGGCTGGCTTCATTGTAAACTCTGGTGAGGGCGCGGAGTCAGAAGGTATCCTCGGGGCTCCGCCATAGGAAAATACAAAGTGTTAGGGTGGCTACATGTCTGCAACCTATTCGATCTAACGATCCAACTTGGAAAGTACGTGACGCGGGCTCACCGCGCGAGCCACCGATACACGCGGCGAGAGAGGAGAACGGAAAACAGAGGGAGAGCCAGAAATGGAGTCGTGAACACTCGAAACGTGAACGGAACGAGGCCACATTTGGTAAAGTACATCAATAAACGAGGAGGGAAATCCAAAGTGTGTGGGAGAGAGAAAGAGAGAGAGACAGAGGGCCGTTGTTTCTTTTTGGTCGTTGTCGGTCGATCGAGCGACGAGAGGTAATATCAAGCGCGTTGATTCTGCGGTGCTTTTGATATACGTTTTCATCGACTATGAATAACGTGGCAGGAGCAGCTCTCTCTCTCTCTCTCTCTCTCTCTCTCTCTGTCCTCCCGGTGGTTTGACGTCCTGATCCCAGGCCTCGTTTCGTTCGGCAACTGCGCGAGCGGTATTCGGACACACGGACGCGACGCCTCGCGTGCGACAACGCCGAGGATTCTGGCCGTTGACGCGCACAAATGTCACATGCATTAGCGATAACGCGGACCATGAAGTCTCGAGCGTTTGTACACGTGTATTAATGTACATATATGTTCGGCAGGTATCGGCCGCGGTGGATGAAAACGAGGACAAGGGTCCGATCTGCCCGCCCCTTCCTGCTCAGTATCAGCCCGGAGCCTACAACATCGCCAATTCCACCATCACCACGCCCCAGCTTCATAAAACAAGCGCCGAATATGCTGGTTAGTACATCATTCGTTTCTATTCCACGAATCGAAAATATGCAGTTCAATAATTGCGAAGGGAAAATCCAGAAAAACCGTGATTTTTCAATGCTGCGATTGGGTCGTCCATACAAAGCTGTAACTACTTAATGGCATCATATTGCTAACAGATGAAATTAAAAAACTGATTTAGTTCCTTATTATAATTGTGAACGAATAAGAGGATTTGAAAGTTAGTGTTTCGAGACCTTTATCTAACTTATCAATTAAAAGAGAAATTTATTTTTCTGGAATTAAACGATTGTAAAAGTTCTCCACGTACTTTTTGACGAAGATATTGGCGAGTGAAAAGTTTTATACAGTTATACGCACAGTATTGACAGTTATCCTAATCTTAGTCATAAAAAAATCTATTAATGTTTTATGTTTTATCATTACTGAAATATGTTATATATGGGTGATTACAATAACTTTAAATACCTAAATATTTAATGCTTTATTTCGATACATTCTAAATGCAATAAATAGCATGCTTGAAAAATGTATTCAATTTCACTTGAAAGCCATCTTTGAAGGAATCCAAATAATGTGTGAAAATTTCAATTATCGTGTCTACAGTTATTACACAAAATGACATCAATTGTACGTTTAGAAAATATAAACATCGGAAATGGAAAATTCAACAAACGATAATTTTTCAATATTTTAATTACACCGTCAAAAGTTTATCCGAGCGAATGACAAGGGCACACGAGAAAACTGAACTGGTACATAACGATTGAATCGTACGAAATGCTCGGCATTCCTGCTCCTGTTTATTCGTTGGCATAATAAGAACAATAACGTGACATTGCTGTGCACGTTGGAATCGTGGTTGTCGCGTTTCTTGCTCTAGGATTCAATGGGAAAATAACGTTAATAGTTTGTCGTCCAGAATTAAGCTGGATAGTTTCGCGAGTGAGTGAACTTCCGAGGCGGATCGTTACGCGCTTACATTCGCGTATACAAATGAGGAATTGTTGGGAGGGCCGGAATGGACGGGGGAGAAGCGAGCATTGTGCGAAATCGCGGGGCCAGTTTCCGAGGGAGTTCAGACGAGAGCGAGAGATATTGCATCGCCCTTACCGCCCGTCGGCCTCGGACAGAAAGGCTCCCTGCTGTCCGAGCACTTTCGATACCACCGAATAAACTATTTCACGATTTCACTCCCCATTTAAATACAAGTTGGCGCAAATTTTGACAGCCCCGTAAATTTAAACTCAGATTTTCCATACCGAGTATATCCTCTGGCATTCGTATACCCGAGCGGAGAAATTGCACAGGATCGCACTCGAGTTTAACGACTCTCGAGCATCCTCCGAGATATCCTAGAGAAAAAGATTTCGTTTCGGTCAGAAATTTGGGCAATTGCGTACTCCTTTTACCTCTCAACTCGAATGATTCGGAATCTTACATGTTATCGAGGTTGTTCTGAAAGAATTCACATACGTCCGGATTCATATAAGGAATCTTTTCAGAATGATCCAGAGAACAACATATTTGGTCTAGAAATCAGTAGGTCGTGCAGGCTGATGTAGTTCAAGTATATGCGATTGCCAATATCGTTGAAAGTAAAGAGTGAAAAAATGCTGATGATGTCGAAATAATAAAGATTGTTCTGAAAGAATTCACATACATCCGGATTCATAGAAGGAATCTTTTCAGAATGATCCAGAGAACAACATAATTTGTCTAGAAATCAGTAGGTCGTGCAGGCTGATGTAGTTCAAGTATATACCATTGCCAATATCCTTGAAAGTAAAAAGTGAAAAAACGCTGATGATGTCGAAATAATAAAGGTTGTTCTGAAAGAATTCACATACGTCCAGATTCATACAAGGAATCTTTTCAGAATGATCCAGAGAACAACATATTTTGTCTAGAAATCAGTAGGTCGTGTAGGCTGATGTAGTTCAAGTATATGCCGTATTACCAATATCCTTGAAAGTAAAGTGTGAAAAAATACTAATAATGTCGAAATAATAAAGATTGTTCTGAAAGAATTCACATACGTCCAGATTCATACAAGGAATCTTTTCACAATGATCCAGAGAACAACATATTTTGTCTAGAAATCAGTAGGTCGTGTAGGCTGATGTAGTTCAAGTATATGCCATTGCCAATATCGTCGAAAGTAAAGAGTGAAAAAACGCTGATGATGTCGAAATAACAAAGGGGGAAAGATTTTTCTTGGCCTGGCTGATTCAACTGCAGAAAATCGGGTATCAAAGGATCGATGTCCTTCCACTCGAACTCGGCAAACAGCTACGGTTTATACACGAATGTTTTCAAGCCGATTCACCACTCTCGGATGCACTACACATTCGTTCTAAAACCTCTGTTTCAGAGCCCGGGGTAACCGGACTTCCAACGAACCGGGAGAGCGAGCCGCACTTTCGCACTTTGTTAAAATAAATCTCACGAGATAGAGCCCGCGAGAGAAAGCGAAGTACCTTTCACGCGTAACGCTTGTCCGCTTTTTTCCGGCCGCGCTTTTTTATTTTCCACCCTCGTTGTTTTTTTCCTCCCTTGTTCCCCTTCGAATTTCCATTCCCTCGGAGTGTTGCTAACCGATTGATCGCTTTTCCAGGATTCGCGAAAGCTAATGCAACACACGTTAGAGCCAGAGTCGCGCCCGAGTGACAGAGTACGCCCGCACCCTTTTCAAAGTACGAAATTATTCGGTCACAGCGGTTGGCGCGCCAAGCGCGAGTCCCGGCAAATTTTCTTTCCCATTTTTCCAACGGTCCGGATTATCGATGACACTCCTTCTCCGCAAAATAATTCGTCCGGAAAATGGACGATGATTTTTTGAGCCGAAACAATGACGAAAATTGGAGAACGATTTTTTTTTCTCCCTGACGAAACGCATCAGTCGTCAGCGTTGAGCTGCCAATCGCTGTGTTGTAAGTTCGAGCTCGCGCGAACCGTAAAAGCTTTCAACTGTATTAAACGGAAGCGGCTGGATTTCTCTTCCCTTTTTCATCAATTTTTCTCGGATTTTGCAAATGAACAATCTGCCCGATATTTGTGTACATTCGATATGCGCGTACAGAGAGAAATATATCGTATACGCTGTACTTTTAACAATGCGGATTTAACGCTTGGCGAATTTTCCATCGCCGGGGCTTTTCAAGTATGAGAAAAAATTGTGATGGAGTTTAAGGAGATTCCCGCATTATTTGCAACTCGAAATCACTGAACAGTGAAATTACGAATAATCCCCAAAGTATCTACCATATACAGTTCACTACCTCAATAAGAACGCAAAAGCCCCCAAGGGGAAGATTTTTATGGCCCCCCACTCCGTGCGCGCTTCGCGCTCGCTGACTCGT